>VXCM01009544.1:0-13405 GCA_014773175.1 Lucifuga dentata | reverse complement strand
GGGGAGGGAGGGGTGGATGAATGGATGGATGAATGATGGATGATAGATGGAGGGATGGATGGAGGAATGAGTGTTTAATTTAAATGTATGGTGTAGCAGGAAGCCCTGTAAGACAAGGAATAAAAGTCGTTTCCACCACTGTTAGCCTCTGACTGAAAAAATAACCTCGTTAAAAAGTGATAATTAAATAATTCTGCACTAATTAAACCCAAAAGAAAGCAGAATATTAATAAACGAAGCCATATTTATTCTTTTATTTATCCTCCACACGGACATGTTCCTCTGCGGTCACGTTACGCTCAGACTCAGCGTTTATCACGTTAGCATGCTCATGTTAGCTTGTTAACATGCTCACATTTAGCATGTTGCATACATGTTAGAATCAAGCTAACGTGTATAGGTGAGCCTGACAGTTGATTATTGGTGATTATTTTCGTGGTTTCATGTCATGAATTAAAATGTTGTGGATCTTTTTTATTATGAACGTCTGAACGAACAGGTTTTTACTCTGTTTTCCCTGTGAAAGGCGTATCAGGACTCAAGCAGAAAGGGGAGGAGCTTCTCACTCTAAACCATGCTTCCAAAATGGTGGATGTCCCCGCCTCCTTGCCGACTCCGCCTCACAACAACCAGGAAGAGCTCAGGTAAGCTGAGCATTAGTTACAGCTAAAAGTCCTTCTTAAAGTTTCTTTGACGGCGGCGTCTGCTCATCCTGTTTAATCGTCTACGTTTTCTTCAGAAAAACTGTAAAACGAGTAAATTTATTGATGTTTTCTGCAGAGAGCGACAGAGCAGCTCTGATCTCTGGAAGCGGACTGTTTTCTTTGTCTTCGTTGCATTTCTTTCGTCTTTAAACGGAAACGTCTTGTTTCTTGCTGCGTTCTGTTTTAGGGTTCAGGAAGCGTCAGCGCCAGATGGCCCTGACGACTTTGTCCCGTCCTCGTCTCCAGACAGCGTGGCAGATATGGAGGTCAGCAGGTACCCCGACCTCTCCTTCATCAAACTGGAACCGCTGTCGCCCTGCTCCTCGCCCACATTACCCATNGTACCCCGACCTCTCCTTCATCAAACTGGAACCGCTGTCGCCCTGCTCCTCGCCCACATTACCCATCATGCCCTGCGCCTGGGGAAAAGGTGAGAGCCAGCGTGGAAATAAAGCTTTAACATTCAATAGAATTCTGCCCAATAAACCGTTTACGGGCCTCAGTGTGAAATAGGTGTACACTTGTTAACTCCACCCCCTCTGTGTGTGTGTGTGTGTGTGTGTGTGTGTGTGTGTGTGTGTGTGCGTGTGTGTCTGTCCAGGCTCTGCAGTCAAACAGGAAGTCAAGGTGGAACCTAACCAGCAGGGTCCACCATCTTGTTCCAACACTGATCTGGTTACCATAGCGATAACCCTAAACCCAGTGGCTGCTCAGGTAAACAGAGCGCTCTCTCTCTCTGTCTCTCTCTCTCTTTCTCTCTCTCTCTCTCTCTCTCTCTCTCTCTCTCTCTCTCTTTTTCTCATGCTGAGTCTCTGCTGTGTGTTCCAGAATGTACCAGGTGTTATGGCGGCGGTTGCACATCTCCTGCGTGTCCCTGTGCCTGTAAACCACCAACTGAGTGTACCTGGCGGTCCCGGCGGTCCCGGCGGTCCCGGCGGTCCTGAACGCAGCTCTCTGGCTCTGCTGGCCGGAGTCCGAGTGCCTCAGGTGAGAGTCGAGCTCTCACAGATGAGTCGACCTGTAAAAACACAAACTGACCAAACACTTTCTGATCAAAAAGAAAAATGCAGATGAATGAAGCACGTCAAAGTCACAAAGTGGGCGGAGCCTTAATTAGAGACGGGCTTTTATTTCTGATTGCCCTGTTTAATATGTGATCATATTTTCCTGACAGATGAATTTCAGAATGTGATGTGTTTTCAGGGTTCAGCAGTCAGACATCAGAGAGCTCTGCCTGCTGCTGGGACCACAGGTCTGTCTGCTCACCTGTCTGTCTGCTTACCTGTCTGCTCACCTGTCTGTCTGCTTACCTGTTTGTCTGCTTGTCTGTTGAATCATCCTCCTTTGTTTTCCTCCTGATGTCTTGGTCCACCATTTTTCTTTTTTTTGTTTTCCTGTTCTGCTGTGTAATTTCTGTGTGTGTGTGTGTGTGTGTGCGCGCGCGTGCGTGTGCGTGCATGCGTGTGTGTGCGTGTTGTGTTCAGGTGTCAGGATGGACGTCGTCCAGCGTGGCTCTGCTGCCGTTTCCAGACCTCAGTGCTGCAGCTGCCTTAAGGTGCTGCTGGGAAACGGGATTCGCATCGTCAGAGACCTGAAACAGGTGAGGCTCACACAGCCTCAGACCAACTCCTAACGTTCCTAATGATCCCAACGTTCCAACATTCCTGATGTTCCTACTGTATCTAATGTCAGTGCTGGACCATCAGAATAAAATCCTTCAGCCCGTGGGAACGTTCAGATCCGGACTTTGTGTGCAGTTTGTGCTTTAGTGTGTCTGTTCATTTTTACATCTGACTCTTCCAGAAAGTTCCATTCCTGCTCATAAGCTTCAGAGGGATTTTATTCTGAAAGGTTGACAGAAACAGAAACTGCCTAGAGGTCATTTAGAACGAAACATGCAGATCTTTAGTGGATAACTTTAATATATGACGACGGAAATGTGGCAGAATATCTTATGACTGTGTGTGTGTGTGTGTGTGTGTGTGCGCGTGTGTGTGCGCGTGTGTGTGCGCGTGTGTGTGTGTGTGTGTGCGTGCGTGCGTGCGTGCGTGCGTGCGTGTGTGCGCGCGCGTGTGTGTGTTATAGGAGACACAGTCCAGACTAGGACCCAGTCTGGTTTTCTGCAGTCCAAACTGTTCTGCTCTGTACATGTCTGATCTACAGAGCAAAAGAGCTGCAAGCAAGGTCAGACAGACAGGAAGACACGTCTGTCTCTGTCTCAGTCTGTGGCACCTGTCTGTCTCAGTCTGTGGTACCTGTCTGTCTCTGTCTCAGTCTGTGGTACCTGTCTGTCTCAGTCTGTGGTACCTGTCTGTCTCTGTCTCAGTCTGTGGTACCCGTCTGTCTCTGTCTCAGTCTGTGGTACCTGTCTGTCTCAGTCTGTGGCACCTGTCTGTCTCTGTCTCAGTCTGTGGCACCTGTCTGTCTCTGTCTCAGTCTGTGGTACCTGTCTGTCTCAGTCTGTGGCACCTGTCTGTCTCAGTCTGTGGTACCTGTCTGTCTCTGTCTCAGTCTGTGGTACCTGTCTGTCTCAGTCTGTGGCACCTGTCTGTCTCAGTCTGTGGCACCTGTCTGTGTTTCTGTATAGTAACGTCCCTCTCTGCCTGTCTGTCTCTCAGACGGTGGTTCCCGTCGTGTCCGAGGAGCTCGCCGCTGAGCGTCCTCCTGGCAGCAGGACGCAGCATCAGTACAACAACAACATGTCCTCCATCACCGTCCACTCCCTCCCACACGCCCCCCCCTCTGCCCACCCCGCCACTTCCTGCTCTCCGCCCCTCACCTTTCCTCCTGCCTCGGCCATCACCATGGAGAACAAGCCCCGGATGGACAGCCTCAAGGTGGGCGTGGCTACTCATAAAAATGTGATTGGCTAATTGAAGGATTATATGAGTTAACCGAGTCTGAGGTAAAATCCTCAACAGTCGTTTAAAGTTTTGTTTGTTGAATATTGGGAACATATTGATTGGCTGACCTAATGATTGGCTCACAGGTGAAGGTGAAGTTAAAGCCCCACCCCCGCGCAGTCCCAGGAGGAGAGGACTCGTTAGCATCTCGCTATGGGAAGAGGATGAAGGGCTGCCGCTGGCGACGCTGGAGCGTTAGCATCATGTTGACCAGGTTAGCCTATTAGCATCAACACCAGCCAGTTTAGCCTGTTAGCATTACCGTGACCGTGTTAACATGTTAGCTAGCACACTGTTATCTTATGTTAGTCTGTTAGCATTTCCAGCTTGTCTCTCACTTTGCTCTCTTCCTCTTTACCCAGGGGGCCATGCATTCCTAATCAGGCCGTTTCCACGCCGACAGAGGAGGAAATGGATGTGCTGTTAAAGAAGTTGGGGGCGTGTCTTCATCCCGACCCTTTACCCAAGGACCAGCGGAGGTGCTGCTTCTGCCATCAGAAGGGTGACGGACAGACTGACGGACCAGCCAGACTGCTGAACCTGGACCTGGACCTGTGGGTGAGTTCCTGCCATGCCTGACTTGAGTCTGGACCTGGACCTGGTGCTAAAACCAGAACAGGATCAGTGACTCAGCAGTGGAGCTGCTGAAAACCAAAAGCAAATATTAAAGACACACGGTGCTTCAGAATAAGCCATGTTAGCAAAACCGCTACCAAACCCGAATCTGCTGTTCTCTGAGCTCATGGTGTCTACTGGTTTCTACTGGTGTCTACCGGTTTCTACTGGTGTCTACCGGTGTCTACTGGTTTCTGCTGGTTTCTACTGGTTTCTGCTGGTGTCTACTGGTTTCTACTGGTTTCTGCTGGTTTCTGCTGGTGTCTGCTGGTTTCTACTGGTGTCTACCGGTTTCTACTGGTGTCTACTGGTTTCTGCTGGTGTCTACTGGTGTCTACCGGTTTCTACTGGTTTCTACCAGTTTCTGCTAGTGTCTACCGGTTTCTGCTGGTTTCTGCTGGTTTCTACTGGTTTCTGCTGGTGTCTACTGGTTTTGGTATCTACTGGTGTCTACTGGTTTCTGCTGGTGTCTGCTGGTTTCTGCTGGTGTCTGCTGGTTTCTACTGGTTTCTGCTGGTGTCTACTGGTGTCTACTGGTTTCTGCTGGTTTCTGCTGGTTTCTACTGGTTTCTGCTGGTGTCTACTGGTTTTTACTGGCTTCTGCTAGTGTCTTCTGGTTTTGGTTTCTACTGGTGTCTACTGGTTTCTGCTGGTGTCTACTGGTTTCTGCTGGTGTCTACTGGTTTCTGCTGGTGTCTGCTGGTTTTGGTTTCTGCTGGTTTCTACTAGTTTCTGCTGGTGTCTACTGGTTTCTGCTGGTGCCTACTGGTTTCTGCTGGTTTCTACTGGTTTGGTTTCTACTGGTGTCTGCTGGTGACCTCACCTCTTTCACCCTGAGTGATGATCGTTGGCGTGACCGATGTGTGCGTTTTATTCTGGTCTCAGGTCCATCTGAACTGTGCGCTGTGGTCCAGCGAGGTGTACGAGACTCAGGCCGGCGCTCTGATTAACGTGGAGCTCGCTCTGCGGCGAGGCCTGACGCTGCGCTGCGCTCACTGCCAGCAGACTGGAGCCACCAGTGGCTGCAACCGCCTGCGCTGCACCAACACCTACCACTTCACCTGCGCCCTGCACGCCCACTGCACCTTCTTCAAGGTAAAGTCCTGACNACCTACCACTTCACCTGCGCCCTGCACGCCCACTGCACCTTCTTCAAGGTAAAGTCCTGACACGGCTGCAGGTCACCCTCATACTTACAGCAAAGTACATCAAAATACTTCAAGTATTTATTTACAGACGAATTCTTTCACTTTACGTAAAGTCGAATATCAAGTCGAACATCTCCATCACATTTTTAAAGTGCAGCATCAAACGTTCATGTAGCTAAACAGCTCACGTCTGTTTGCAGTGATGAACGTATGCTAATGCTATTCTGCGTTCTGATTGGACGTGGTCGTTACTGTTCATACTTGTAATTCAGCGTTCTGTGTCCTCAGGATAAGACAATGCTCTGCCACATCCACAAGCCCAGGATGGTTTCTTCTGGTGGAGACAAGTCGTCCTCTGGCTCCCCATCCTCCACGCCGACCTCTGACCCCCTGACAGCGGCCTCTGACCCGTACGACGCGGAGCTGCGGTGCTTTGCTGTGTTCCGGCGGGTGTTCGTGCAGCGGGACGAGGCGCGGCAGATCGCCGCCGTGGTGCAGCGCGGCGAGCAGCAGCACACCTTCAGGGTCGGCAGCCTGCTGTTCTGTGCCGTCGGTCGGCTCCTCCCTCTGCAGATGAACGCCTTCCACAATGAAACTGCCATCTTCCCTGTTGGTTACCATGCCAACCGCATCTATTGGAGCACGCGCGTCAGCAACCGGTACGTCTCCGATAGATGATTGGACGTTTTCTTAGCTTGTTTTCTGTCAGCAGCAGGTTTTTTCAGCTGCCAGAAAACAGATTCTGTCCCATAATGCTTTGCTGCTCATCTTTTACTGAGCTCTTTAATGATGATTCATGTCAGAACAGCATGTTTGGTCACTACGCTGCTCAGGAGACGTCACGTGGGGGGGGCGGGGCCTAAGTGAGCGTCACCGTGGCTGTTGTACAGGCTCAACCTGCTTCTGATTGGTCAACAGACCTGCCTTCTGAATCTTTCAGGTTAAACAACACTAAAAGCGAAAGTTAAGCTACTGGTTTACTGTCGTCATGGTAAACGAGGCCCTCTAGTGGCATGAACAGAGAGCTGCTAGAAAAAGAAGAAATTAAAGAAAAATTGATGAGAAAACGACCTGGTAATTATGCTAAAAGTTACAGTACATAGCGTGCTAAATATTTTCTTCATCATACATGTAATATGTGATCATCAGGATTTCACAGACACTCTTTCTGCTTCATTTCTGTCCAACTTTCACTTTTAAAAAAAGCAGAATTTTTAATGAAAAGTTAATGAGCCTGAACGTGTTTTAACCCAGACGCTGTAAATACCTCTGCTCCATCGAGGAGAGGGACGGCCTCCCGCTCTTCAAAGTGAAGGTGGAGGAGAAAGGCTATGATGACCTCATACTGACCGGACCGACACCTAAAGGTGACCTTTGACCCTCAGCTTCTGCTGCTCTGACATATTTATGAAAACAGGGCAAGCTTGTCAGTCACACTCCAAACTCAGCATCCTCTCCCTCCCTCTCCCTCCCTCTCTCTCTCTCCCTCCCTCCCTCTNTCTCTCTCTCTCTCTCTCTCTCTCTCTCCCTCTCTGTCCTGCAGCTGTGTGGGATCAGGTGTTGGAACCCATTTCACAGATCAGATCCTGCAGCGGGACTCTGAAGCTCTTTCCTGCGTACCTGAAAGGAGAAGATCTGTTTGGTCTGACGACCTCAGCCGTTACCAGGATCATAGAGTCTGTACGTCCACACACACACACGCACACACACACAGCAGTGCATGTGACTCATGTTTTGTGAAATTGTTTTGCTGCAGAGTTTGAGTGACAGATGATCTGATGAATCTTATTAAACTGTATTTCGTGTGTGTGTGTGTGTGTGTGTAGCTTCCAGGTGTGGAGTCCTGTGAGCGGTACACCTTCCGTTACGGCAGGAATCCTCTGATGGAGTGGCCTCTGGCCTTCAGCCCGTCAGGATGTGCAAGATCTGAGCCCAAAGCCTGTCAGACCAAGAGGTGGGCCCACGAACCCTAACCCTGATCCTCTGACATCTGACCCTAATCCTGCTGCTCTGATGACACACATGCAGGAAGAGCTACGGGCTAATAGCTGTCTCTCTCTCTCTCTCTCTCTCTCTCTCTCTNCCATCTACCTGTCTCACCTCCTCTCCAGAACATACCTGCTGACCAGTATTGCTCCCAGGTGTCAGGGCTCCGTGGGGTCAATCGTCGGGCTCGTTCCGGGCGTCATCTCTCTCTCTCCGGGTGAGTCGGTGGCGGCGGCTCATCAGGGCCGCCACTCAAAGTCCTCTCAGTACCGCCGCATGAAGGCCGACTGGAAGAACAACGTCTACCTGGCCCGCTCACGCATTCAGGTGAGACGCACCTCAACCTCAAAACCTGGACCTGAACCTGAGAGCAAGTCTGACAGCGTGTGTGTGTGTGTGTGTGTGTGTGTGTGTGTGTGTGTGTGTGCGCGCAGGGTCTGGGTCTATATGCAGCCAGAGACATCGAGAAATGCACCATGGTCATCGAGTACATCGGAACCATCATCAGGAGTGAAGTCGCCAATCGGAAGGAGAGACTGTACGAGTCCCAGGTAACACACACACACACAGGTGCACGCACACACACATACACGCACACACTCACATGGACACGTAGTAATGTTGGCTGTCTGTGCAGAATCGTGGCGTCTACATGTTCCGTATTGACAGCGACTACGTGATTGATGCCACCATCACTGGAGGACCTGCCAGGTAAGGACGCAGAGACCATTCAGACCAGCTCAAACCGGTTTAATCTGGATTTTTAATAAAGTGATATCATCTGTGATTGACAGGTACATCAACCACTCATGTGCTCCCAACTGCATCACGGAGGTCGTTACCGTGGAGAGAGAGAACAAGATCATCATCAGCTCCTGCAGACGCATCCAGAGAGGAGAGGAGGTACCCAGCCTGTCAATAATCAATAATCACCCTATCAGTAATCAGTACAATGTTACTAATGTCTCTCTCTCTCTCTTTCAGTTGTGTTATGACTATAAGTTTGATCTGGAGGACGATCAACATAAGATTCCGTGTCACTGTGGAGCCGTTAACTGCCGCAAATGGATGAACTAATAAACGAGCACGCATGCACACACACACACACACACATACACACACACACACACGATGGCAGCTCTCTCTCTCTCTCTCTCTCTCTCTCTCTCTCTCTCTCTGTCTCGTTGGTGCTGAGCTGGTGGAGCTCAACTCTCAAACTTCTTATCAAATAATCATAATTATGAAACTGATCAATAATTTTGATCGGTGAGAAAATAATCATGGGTGCCTGATGTCACCGGGTGATTTATTGACAGGCGAAGAGGTGGAGTTTGATGTGAGGGGTGGGAGGTTAACAATGTTGAGGAAGGCGGACTGAGTGAGTGATTGACAGGTGAGGGGCGGGGCTTTGGAGGCTGGTCCTCTGTATGTTTATATTGTAGGTAAAAATCAAACTGTAAATGTGACTGTAAACGCCACTGAAATAACAGAATGTCGTCCTGAAAGGGAGATTTATTAACTTGCACTAAAAATAAAAATTTAAAAAATTCCCCGCGAGAAAAATACTTGATTCCATGAGTCATCGTGTTGCGTTCTTCTTCCTCTCCTTTTTTCTGTAAAATAAGAGATTTTTTTTGTATTTATTACTGAATGAAGCTATTTTCTAAATCAATGTTGAGTTCAGGATCCAGAGTCGCGGTGTGTAAATATCTGTATCATAACTAAAAAGAGAAAATCGTAAAGATACTCGACCGTAACTTCCTCTTCATCACCTTCATCACATGCCGATCGGAACCAACAGGAAGCGTTTCTGTTGGAACATAAAAATAAAAAATGGACTTTTCCCCGTTTCCTGTCCTGATGCAGGCGGAGCGTCCTGACGTAGACGGAGCCTCCTGATTCCTCCACAAAGGGACAAACTGAATGGAGAGGAAGCCTGCCGGACATTTTTCACCGCGGCCTTGTTTTGCTCTTTGTTTCCGTGTTTTTGCGCCCAGGCTTTGGGCTGCAGGCGTCGGCGCGTTTCTTTGGGTTTGTGTACATACGAGGATTTATCAGAACTCTGCTGATGCGTACAGTTCACTTTTTTGTTTTGTTTTTTTAAATATTGGAAGTAAACAGAGTGAATTAATAATGATGTTTTGTTTTTGGGAAAGATGTGGAATCTGATTTAGAATCATTTACAGAAAATAAAATATTTTACATCTTGATGAAACAAAGTTGATCTTTATTGTGTGTGTGTGTGTGTTCGTGTATATCTGCAATTTCAACATGATTAATTATGTAAAAATGGGACGATACGGGGATAATGGTGCACGTTTTCACTGTCAAAGATGAGGCGACGCAGTTGGATGAGGCTGGATGTGGTTGGATGATTTGGATGAGGCTGGATGATGTTGGATGTGGTTGGATGAGGCTGGATGAGGTTGGATGAGGGACGAGCAGCTGAAGAGCAAGTGTAGACGTGGAGTCTAACGAGTCTTCTGGCATCTGAGTGGAACACAGATCATCTCATTGACTTCATATTAGCAAACATGCTAACACGAACCTGAGGACTTCCTTTTTTACGTGTAAACAAATCAGCCATCAAATGTCAGCAGCTGAATGAGCAGAGACTCAGTATTTACATTAAAACTTAACGTCTACGATAAAAGTCAGAACGTTTACAATAAACTCAGAATGTTTACGATAAAACTCAGAACGTTTACATTAAAACTCAGAATGTTTACATTAAAACTCAGAACATTTACATTAAAACTCAAAACGTTTACGATAAAACTCAGAATGTTTACGATAAAACTCAGAACGTTTACATTAAAACTCAGAATGTTTATGTTAAACTCAGAATGTTTACGTTAAAATCAGAATGTTTAGGTTAAAACTCAGAACGTTTACGATAAAACTCAGAACGTTTATCATCAAACTCAGAACATTTACAATAAAACTCAGAACATTTATGATCAAACTCAGAACATTTACGTTAAAACTGAGAATGTTTACGTTAAACTCAGAATGTTTACGTTAAAATCAGAACGTTTAGGTTAAAACTCAGAACGTTTACGATAAAATTCAGAACATTTATGATCAAACTCAAAACGTTTACGATAAAACTCAGAACGTTTACGATAAAACTCAGAACGTTTACATTAAAACTCAATGTTTACGTTAAACTCAGAATGTTTACGTTAAAATCAGAACGTTTAGTTTAAAACTCAGAACGTTTACAATAAAACTCAGAACATTTATGATCAAACTCAGAACATTTACGTTAAAACTGAGAATGTTTACGTTAAACTCAGAATGTTTACGTTAAAATCAGAACGTTTAGGTTAAAACTCAGAACGTTTACGATAAAATTCAGAACATTTATGATCAAACTCAAAACGTTTACGATAAAACTCAGAACGTTTACGATAAAACTCAGAACGTTTACATTAAAACTCAATGTTTACGTTAAACTCAGAATGTTTACGTTAAAATCAGAACGTTTAGTTTAAAACTCAGAACGTTTACAATAAAACTCAGAACATTTATGATCAAACTCAGAACATTTACGATAAAACTCAATGTTTATGATCAAACTCAGAACATTTACGTTAAAACTGAGAATGTTTACAATAAAACTCAGAACATTTACGTGAAAGCTCAGTATGTTTACATTAAAACTCAGAATGTTTACATTAAAACTCAGAACGTTTACATTAAAACTCAACGTTTATGATAAAACTATGTTTACGTTAAAACAGAATGTTTACGTTAAAACTCACTGTCTACATTAAAGCTCAGTATGTTTACGATAAAACTGAGAATGTTTACATTAAAACTCAGTATGTTTACGATAAAACTGAGAATGTTTACATTAAAACTCAGTATGTTTACGTTAAAACTCAGAATGTTTACGATAAAACCCAGAACGTTTACGTTAAAACTCAGTATTTTTACATTAAAGCTCAGTATGTTTACGTTAAAACTCAGTATTTTTACATTAAAGCTCAGTATGTTTACGTTAAAACTCAGAACGTTTACAATAAAACTGAGAATGTTTACATTAAAACTCAGTATGTTTACGTTAAAACTCAACATTTATATTAAAACAAAGTTTACGATAAAACTGAGAATGTTTACATTAAAACTGAGAATGTACGTTAAAACTCAGAACGTTTACATTAAAACTCAACGTTTATGATAAAACTCTATGTTTACGTTAAAACAGAATGTTTACGTTAAAACTCACTGTCTACATTAAAGCTCAGTATGTTTACGATAAAACTGAGAATGTTTACATTAAAACTCAGTATGTTTACGATAAAACTGAGAATGTTTACATTAAAACTCAGTATGTTTACGATAAAACTGAGAATGTTTACATTAAAACTCAGTATGTTTACGTTAAAACTCAGAATGTTTACGATAAAACCCAGAACGTTTACGTTAAAACTCAGTATTTTTACATTAAAGCTCAGTATGTTTACGTTAAAACTCAGTATTTTTACATTAAAGCTCAGTATGTTTACGTTAAAACTCAGAACGTTTACAATAAAACTGAGAATGTTTACATTAAAACTCAGTATGTTTACGTTAAAACTCAACATTTATATTAAAACAAAGTTTACGATAAAACTGAGAATGTTTACATTAAAACTGAGAATGTACGTTAAAACTCAGAACGTTTACATTAAAACTCAACGTTTATGATAAAACTCTATGTTTACGTTAAAACAGAATGTTTACGTTAAAACTCACTGTCTACATTAAAGCTCAGTATGTTTACGATAAAACTGAGAATGTTTACATTAAAACTCAGTATGTTTACGATAAAACTGAGAATGTTTACATTAAAACTCAGTATGTTTACATTAAAGCTCAGTATGTTTACGTTAAAACTCAGTATTTTTACATTAAAGCTCAGTATGTTTACGTTAAAACTCAGAACGTTTACAATAAAACTGAGAACGTTTACGATAAAACTCAGAACGTTTATGATGAAACTCAGAACATTTACGTTAAAACTGAGAACATTTATGATAAAACTGAGAACGTTTACGTTAAAACTCAGTATGTTTACATTAAAGCTCAGTATGTTTACGTTAAAACTCAGAACGTTTACAATAAAACTGAGAACGTTTACGATAAAACTCAGAACGTTTATGATGAAACTCAGAACATTTACGTTAAAACTGAGAACATTTATGATAAAACTGAGAACGTTTACGTTAAAACTCAGTATGTTTACATTAAAGCTCAGTATGTTTACGTTAAATCTCAGAATGTTTACATTAAAACTCAGAATGTTTACATTAAAACTCAGTATGTTTACGTTAAAACTCAGAACATTTACGATCAAACTCAGAATGTTTATGATCAAACTCAGAACGTTTACATTAAAACTCAGAATGTTTTCATTAAACTCAGAATGTTTACGTTAAAATCAGAACTTTTAGATTAAAATCAGAACGTTTAGGTTAAAACTCAGAACATTTACGATAAAACTCAGAACATTTACGATAAAACTCAACGTTTATGATCAAACTCAGAACATTTACGTTAAAACTGAGAAAGTTTACGATAAAACTGAGAACGTTTACGTTAAAACTCAGTATGTTTACATTAAAGCTCAGTATGTTTACGTTAAAACTCAACATTTATATTAAAACAAAGTTTACGATAAAACTGAGAATGTTTACATTAAAACTGAGAATGTACGTTAAAACTCAGTATGTTTACGATAAAACTCAGAACATTTACGTTAAAGCTGAGAATGTTTATGATAAAACTCAGAACATTTATGTTAAAACAGAATGTTTACGTTAAAACTCAGAACATTTATGATCAAACTCAGAACATTTACGTTAAAACTGAGAATGTTTACGTTAANTAAAACTCAGAACATTTATGATCAAACTCAGAACATTTACGTTAAAACTGAGAATGTTTACGTTAAAACACAGTATGTTTACGATAAAGCTCAAGGAAGATAAAACTCAAGGAAGTCTGGAGTGGCAGAGAAGTATGTTAGAGTGGTGCAGGACATGTATGAGAGCTGTAAGAC
>VXCM01009543.1:35301-46925 GCA_014773175.1 Lucifuga dentata | reverse complement strand
GTCCCTAAGAAGTGCCACAATCACTGTTTGATAAAAGTTTTTCAAAGGAATAAATATTGTCTTAGATTATGTGATCCGGGAGTGGGGATGCAATTCTCGGGAAGGACGCAGTTTGAGGCACAACAAAGATGTGTGCCGAGTTCAACATAAAACGTTACGTTAGGTATGCGAAATCAATCTTGGAGTGAATAAAATAAATGCAGGGTTTTTGCGATTCCCCCCCCCTGCCAGCAATCCAATCTGACTGCGATGCCTGCCCATAAACATCAAATGCCCTGCCAATTAATTTGCTCTGCCACCGGGACTGGAAAACCAGAAGATAGGCTGACAGAAGCTCCCAGCAGACGACAAAACTCTTTCTCTTTCCAAAAAAGAGAGGTGAACTGAGATCCCCGATCACTAACAATATCAACTGGAAGCCCATTGATAGATGAAAAACATGATCAATTAACAGCTGAGCAGTTTCTTTGGCAGTAGGTAACTTAGGTAAGGATACAAAGTGGGCCGCCTTGGAGAATCGATCCACAAATAGTCACGATACCAGTCTTGCTGTCTGAGGGAGGGAGTCCAGTAACAAAATCTAAAGAGATGTGAGGCCAAGGACGATGCGGGACAGAGAGGGGGTGCAGTTGACCAGAAGGAGCATGAGGAGGTGTCTTATTGCGACTACACACAGGGCAGGCAGAGACATACTCATGGATGTCTTTGTCCAAGGTGGGCCACCAAAACCATTGTTTAACATGGGCCATGGTCCGCCAGTAGCCCGGATGACAAGCATACCTGGAATCATGGCCCCACTGAATAACCTGAGATCGGAGCGTGTCTGGGACAAATAAATGGTTAGTAGGGACATTACTGGGGGTGCCATTGGAATTATTGGCTTCCATTACCTGCCGCTCCATGTCCCAGATGACTGCTCCAATCAATGCAAGAGGAGGGCAAGACGGTCTCTTCACTCCCCAGCTGGCTCCTGGGGCAGAACTGGCTTGAGAGAGCATAGGGTTTCCCATTATGAGATCCTGGGCGGTATGACAGAGAAAAATTAAAGTGGTTGAAAAACAGGGCCCATCTAGCCTGTCTGGAGTTGAGTCTTTTAGCTGTGTGGATGTACTCCAGGTTCTTGTGATCAGTCCAGACAAGAAATGGTTGTTCAGCCCCCTCCAGCCAGTGCCACCACTAACTATTAGCCACAAAATGCCCCTGGTCACCACAGTACAGACACCGATTCTCACTCCTCCTCTTCTGCTTCTCTTCAGACATTAATTTGGTCCTGCCAACTTGCATGGCTTCCTCTGAAGATGATGGAACCGTGGTGGTTTGCTGCCAATGACCAGAAGATGGCACTGAGGAGTAGGGACAGGCATCTGGAGAGCCAGAAGGGACGGAAGGAGTGACCGGTCTCTCCTTTCTCCGGTGCAGCAGCCTGTTGTCCACCCTTATAGCCATTTCAATGAGGGAATCCAGTGAAGAGGGAAGCTCCCGTGTAGCAAGTTCATCTTTAATCTTTTCTGATAAGCCCGCATAAAAAGAGTCAAAAAGAGCTGAGTCATTCCAGACACTATCAGCTGCCAGTGTGTGAAACTCAACAGCATATTCAGAAACTCTCTTGCTGCCTTGCTTAATGAACATAAGACCACGGGCAACCTCCCTCCCTGGCAAGGAGTAGCCAAATATTTTGACCAGCTTCTCTTTAAACTGAGCGTGTGACTGACAAATGGGAATGTTGCGATTCCACTCACGAGTGGCCCACTCTCTAGGCTTTCCAGACAGGAGGGAGATAACATATGCAATCTTGGTGCGGTCATTAAAAAAGGTGGAGGGCTGGAGCTCAAAAATTAAAGAACACTGGGAGAGAAAAGGACGGCAGGCGCCTGTCTCACCAGAGTACCGTTCAGGTGGAGGAATCCTGGGCTCAGACAAGGCTGTAGGCGGAGAGGAGACTGATGCCTGTGGAGTGGCTGAAGCTACTATGGGCGGCGACGTGGAGGCTTGTAAACTGGACACTGCTGCGAGGAGACGGTCATTTTGAGAAAACAGATGTTGAAGAGTGGCTTGGACAGCTGAGATCCTGATCATGTTTTTGTAGAGAAGCTGTCTGGGTGGCGAGATGGGCCTTTAGTTCTTCTGAGTTTGCTGGGTCCATGTTGTGGTTAGATTGTACTGTCACAGGACAGGATGAACCCAAGGGACACTGAGAGATGTGTGTAAAAATACTCTTTACTGAAAAAATGCCTCACAAAACAAGCACAGAGNACTGAGAGATGTGTGTAAAAATACTCTTTACTGAAAAAATGCCTCACAAAACAAGCACAGAGTCACACACTGAGCTGACTGACAAAATAAAATACTATGAACTCAGAGATCTAGGCACAGATCAGAAGAGACTTCAATCTTGGGCATAACTGAAAAAATCAGGCTGACTAGCAAGACAATCTAGCAAGAAATGACTGAACTAACAAAGACTTAAATACACAGAGAGTAATCAGGAAACTCGGATCAGCTGGAGATCACAGGACAGCTCTCTGGAAGGTGGGTGAGTAAAGCAACTGAGAATGAGCTTCTGAAAGACAGGAAAAGGTAAGTAAGGATTTCAAAATAAAATAAACACACAAGGTAAGTAAAAATGTACAGATTATGACACCGTGTATACTTACACATATTCGTGCTTCATGATAGGGGCGATGTGATGTTCTTAAAATGTTTCCATCCTGTGTTCACCGGCATGTATTCCGACTGATGACAGATTGCCGGTCATTAACTTTTGGTCATATGTTGACCCCGTCTGATGAAACAACAGAATTTAAAGACTCTGAAATGTAAATGGGCTGAGGTATTGCAACATAAACAATGCAAAGGTAAGGCCTACCTGATTTATAGCCCTGCTGATTACAATTTCCAAACCAGCGTCAGTGACACATCCTCTCCTAACAAGGTTGTGGTCTGCACAAACTCTGCAGACACTTATTTCAGAGCACCCCCTCTTCATGCCTAACTGTGATAAATTAGTGGAAATCTCTGTGTTTGTGTAATTTTTTCATGTCATTTCCTTTATTAAACATCTGTAGTGCTCGAGAGAGACCATTGTTGTCAAGGTTTGTCCTATCCCACCGGCAGATTCTGTTGCCGTTTACGTCACAAACATTGTGTGCATGCACCTCGGGTTCACATTTGAAAAGAGATACTGTATTGCAAAATAGTCTTGATTTTACTTTTTTTTTTTTTTATCAAGTAATTAAGCGATATTTAATATTTGCATTTGAATAGCTATGCAAAATACTACAAAACAAAAAACAACACAGTATTCTATTTTGCAGATAAAATTTATTTAGACAGGTCCTATTTTGTGTCTGTTTTCATTTTCTGATTTTTGTTTCAGAACCAGAAATCCAATGATCAGAAGGTACATGGACCGTTATTCCCCCCTGCCCCTACCTTTTTTTTTTTTTANCCTTTTTTTTTTTTTACTTTCTGTGTCTCAACTGTCTGCATGTCTTTTGGTTAATCTCCAATTGTATGAAAGCTGAAAATTCACACTATGTTTTCATAGTGCATAGTGTTTGTATTTTATTATTATTATTTTTTTGTATATTCTGTTATTTACAACATTCATACTGTTTAAATTCACATTTCATACTTTCTGCTTGATTGTGTTAAATACCTTTATTTGCATTTGCATTTTAAAAAATCCTTAATTTTGGGGCTGATGCATGGACTGTTCACATTATAGTTCTCCATTTTATGCCTGGTGTTGATCTGGTATTGACAGTCTTATGCATGTTTGCATATAGTTTAGAGTAAATTCAAAATTAATCTTTATTAGCTGAATTAGAGAAGGTAAATACAGGCAGTCCCTGGGTTACGAACGCTCGATTTACGAACGACCTGTACTTACGAATGGACCGCCATAAAGCCTATTAAATTAAAAATTAGAGTTAAATACAATGATTCTTAATAATGAACAGTGCACTACTTTATGACGCACATCAAAACAACAGAAGAAATGCAAGACATCATAGGACGACGTGCAAGACATCATAGGAGCAAGAGTAACCTACATGTTTTTTTAATACNTCTCTCTCTCTCTCTCTCTCTCTCTCTCTCTCTCTCTCTCTCTCTCTGTCTGTCTCTCTCTCTTTGTGTTACTGATGTTTTAGGATCTGGAAGTATTTCTTTAATGTTTCTTATGCATAGAAAGGTACAATACATATGCTGGATATGTACCTAAGTAAAATATATCTGCACCTTACGTAACTGTTCTGACTTATGAACAAATCCGACTTATGAACAGCTGTGGGCAAGGAACTCGTTCATAACCCGGGGGACTGCCTGTACAAATACACATGCATTAAGAAAATAAAGCAGTTATTGTTGGTCTTTAGGTAAATCTCCCTCCAGGAATTAGTTAATCAAGACATAAATCATCTCCAAATACAAAGCCACAGCATTTTAGCACATCCTCAGACTTTAGCATCAGTTCTCAGACACTAAACAGCATCATTCCTCAGACCAAAAGGCATCAGGCCTCAGGAAAAAACACCATCAGGTCAAAGGTGACATACATAAGACTCAGGTATGAGACATCAGCATGAAATCTTGGGTATCAGGTATCAGACTTCAGAGATCGGGTATAACACTTCAATATCAGATATCAGACTTCAGGTATTAGACCTCAGTTGCCAGACCTCAGCTATCACATGTTAGATCTCAGCAAGTATCAGGCCTCAGGTATCAGGTGTCAGATATCAGGTATCAGACCTCAGGTATCAGACTTCAGGTGTCCAGTATCAGAATCAGATATCAGACTTCACACTGTAAACCCAAATTAGTTAAATCTACTCAAAACATTTGAGGAAACTGATTACCTCAAAAAAATTGAGTTTCCAAACTTAAAGTTTATACTTTCATTCAATTCAATAAAATTGAGTTTACTGTCCTCAAGTAATTTACTTAATCCTGAATTAAATATTTTTGGTTGTATACTGATATAGTTTGCTATTGCTACTTAAATAAACCAAGTTAAGCCAAGTCATTTATTTTAAGTTTAAATCAATTAAAACTAAAATTATTTAAAAACAGGTTCAGAATCACAGTTACTCAAAAATGCATTTTGTTTTGTTTAATTTAACTTATTTATACAGGGGTAGTTCACTGAGCATTGAATGTGCTTTCACAGGAACGCAGTGCTCACACACCTATCAGCATGTAAAGAGTGTAGAGGAACACTTCTCTGTGAACAAAGTGAAAGCACTTTGCTGAGTGAAAAGTCCCTCAGTTAAAGCTTATTACAGTTTTTCTCAGTTGCTTTGGTACATTTCTCAGATCAGAATTGAAATTCTCAAAACTACTTGTTCAACCTCCACATCATCTCATCACTTATGCACATCATATAAGCAATTTCTCATTCTTTTGAACAAATTGCAAATGCTTTGGCACATTCATGCAAATGATTATGTACAATAGTCTGCTGTTNCCCCCCCCCAAAAATAAAAACAAAAAACATATAGGCATTAGTTCATCGCATAACTGGTTCAACCATTTTGCATTACATGCAAAATGGTTGAACCAGTTGTCATAATTTGTCAAGCATATTTTATATACATTTGTATTAGATTTTTTGTAAATGTGTCCTAAGTTGATGAATTGCTCTCAGGTGAATCTGGACTTTCACTAATGAAGGGGAATGTGTGAAGTGTTAGATCAACCAATATGAAAATCAATCAATCAATCAATCAATCGTGGCCTTACAATGGCCGAGGCTGGTTGAAGGGTGCAGCCAAATGTTGGGAGAACAACTGTGTCCTCTATCATTCAAACATTTCATAGATAGAACAGGTATGTAATCCAACAATGTGCACTGTACCGTAATACTGTATACTTACTGTAATGCTTCACATCACATTCCACTTGTATTTTACTGTATAGTATATAGCAAATATAGTTTATACAGATACATACTGTACATATACTGTAACACACAAATACACATGTATACATATACAGTGTGTGTGTGTGTGTGTGTATATATATATATACACACATACATATACATATGTATATATATGTGTATATGTGTATATATATATGTATATGTATATATATATGTGTATATGTGCAGTATGTATCTGTATAAAGTATATTTACTATATATTATAAAGTGGAATGAGATATGAAGCATTACAGTAAGTATACAGTATTACAGTACAGTGCACATTGTTGGATTACATACCTGTTCTCTCTGTGAAATATTTGAATGATAGAAGACATTTTTGAGGATTTATAGATAGATAGATAGACAGACGCAGACAGACAGAGACAGACAGATAGATAGATAGATAGATAGATAGATAGATAGATAGATAGATAGATTATGTCACAGTTCTGCATGTCTGGTCACCTACTCACCTGCCATTTCTGCCTGCCTGGTCCTCAGCTTCTCACCTGCCATTTCTGCCTGCCTGGTCTTCAGCTCCTCACCTCAGCTCATCGGCCCAATTCACTTCAGATGTGAACGCTGCCACTGATCTTCACCAATTAAGCATGGATTTAAGCCTCAGTCTCTCACTCACTGGTGATTGCCAGAGAACAATCTGGCAATCACCCATTGCCAGATTGCCATTGCCATTGCCAGATTGTTCTCTGCTATCTCTGATGCAAGACTTTCCAGCATTTTTCTGTGGACTGATATTCTGTTGCCGAACCTGCCTGTCTTGGACCTGCTCGTCGTTTCCCTGGTAATCACCTCTGCCTTCTGTCTCCGACTTCGACTCCTGTCCCTGCGTCTGGGTTGCCCGTCTGTCTGTCTCTGTGTGAGCGCTTTGTCCTGCCTGTTCATCTGCCTGCTTCTGTGTTGGATTGTGGATTCAATTAAAGAACTTAATCTGTCAGTTTTGTACTGTGTGCTGCATTTGGGTCCAAACCATACCCGCCACAGTACAATCTGGCCAGAAATGGATCCAGCACACACACCTTCACCTCAGGACCGCTTTGAGCGGATTGAAAGGGCATTGCAGCAGCACGAGGAGCAAATGGTTGCTGCCAGGTCCGAATCCAGGAGAGCAGCGGCAGCGCACGAGCAGGCTATCACCGCTTTAGCCACCCAGGTCCAGCAGCTAACTCAGATACTGTCCCAAACTCTTGCTCCGGTCCAGTCTGCAGCTCCATCACCTGCAGCAACAGCTCTCACGCCCTCAAGGGTGGTGTCTGAACCTCGGGTGGGGACCCCCGAGCGTTATGCCGGCGAACCTGAGGGGTGCAACCCCTTCCTGACGAACTGCTCCATTCTGTTTGCTCTCCAGCCTCTCACCTTTTCTACCAAGGAGGCTAAAGTGGCTTACGCCATCAGCCACCTGACCGGGCGGGCTCGTCTGTGGGGCACAGCTGAATGGGACAGACACAAGAGCGCCTGTTCATCCTTCCAGGCTTTTGCTGCTGAGCTTCGCAAGGTGTTCAGCATGGGAATACCCAATTACGATTCTGCACTAGGGCTTCTGAAAATGCATCAGGGAAATCAGACTGTGACAGATTTCGCCATCGATTTCCGCATCAGAGCCCGGCAGAGTGATTGGAATATGGCAGCACTGTGTGATGCTTTTCTGAATGGACTGGCTGATTACATCAAAGACGAGTTGGTATCACATGACCTGCCCACTACGCTGGATGGCCTCATTGAATTAACCACTCGGATCGATCTTCGTATCCAGGCCAGGAGATGCGAAAAGCTTCAAAGAACTGCCAGATGTCAGTCACCCCAGCACCTTTGGAGAACCACAACAGCAACCAGTTCCTCCGTACCTGACCCTCCAGGGGGACCTGAACCGATGCAGCTGGGACATACCAGTCTCACGCCGGAGGAGCAGGAACGACGTCGACAGCTTAATCTCTGCCTGTATTGTGGCCAAGCCGGTCACTTCGTTTCTTGCTGTCCAGCAAAAGGCAGGGCTCATCAGTAGCGGGGGAAGTACTGATGGGCCGAACCCTGACCACACCTTCCCCTGGACCAAGATCGTTATGCCACGCCAAGCTCCTTCTTCCTGACGGCTCTCACACACTTGCTATCTTTATTGACTCCGGAGCCGACGTCAGCTTTATGGATGAGGAGCTGGTTCAGCAGCTGGGGATCGGTCGGGAGCCGCTACCACATCCTGTTCCGGTCACAGATTGGGGACTGTCACTCATCTGACATCGCCTGTGCATCTGCTGCTTTCTGGAAATCATCATGAGACATTACAATTCCACATACTCCAGTCACCACAGCTGCCTCTGATTTTTGGTGATTTTCTGGCTCTGGAGACATAACCCCCACGTTGACTGGGACACGGGTTATCTTGGGTTGGAGTGCCTCCTGTTATCAATTATGTTTGAGACAAGCAGCCCCGACTCAGCGGACTCAATTACCCAGTTCCAGTCCGGATCTTTCGAGGATACCCCTGGAATATCACAACTTTGGGGAGGTATTTAGTAAGGCCAAGGCCCTGTCGCTGCCACCCCATCGACCATATGACTGCGCCATCGATCTGCTGCAGGGCACCTCCCCACCGAAGGGTCGACTCTACTCTCTCTCAGCCCCGGAGTGAGAGGCGATGGAGACATATATTAATGACTCTTTGGCTGCTGGTATCATTCGACCCTCCTCATCTCCCACTGGAGCCGGATTTTTCTTTGTGGAGAAGAAGGACAAGACTTTGAGACCATGTATTGATTATCGGGGTTTAAATGACATAACGATAAATAATTGTTATCCCCTGCCTCTCCTCTCATCAGCTTTTGAACTGTTGCAAGGTGCTACCATCTTCACCAAGCTTGATCTCCGCAATGCTTATCATTTGGTANTTTTGAACTGTTGCAAGGTGCTACCATCTTCACCAAGCTTGATCTCCGCAATGCTTATCATTTGGTATGCATCCATGAAGGGGACGAGTGGAAGACGGCATTTAACACTCCCACTGGACATTATGAGTACCTCGTCATGCCTTTTGGACTTACTAATGCCCCTGCCATCTTCCAGGCATTAGTTAATGATGTACTCAGAGATATGCTCAACCGCTTTGTGTTCATCTATTTAGACGATATTTTAATGTTTTCCCGGTCTCGAGAAGAGCATGTGCATCACATCCAGTCAGTCCTGCAGTGCCTCCTGGAGAACTTGCTTTTTGTTAAAGCGGAGAAGTGTGAGTTTCATGCATCCTCTGTCTCCTTCCTGGGGTTCATTGTGGCCGAGGGAAATATTCAAATGGATCCGGAGAAGGTCTCGGCAGTTACATCCTGGCCCATTCCTGAGAGCCGCAAGCAGCTGCAACGATTCCTGGGATTCGCCAATTTTTATTGGAGGTTTATACGGGGGTACAGCAGCATTGCCGCTCCTCTCATGGCTCTAACTTCATCAAAGGTGCCATTTAAGTGGACCTCGGCTGCGGGGGAGGCATTCAAAACCCTCAAGCTCTGGTTCACCTCAGCTCCCATCCTCCAGATACCAGAGCCAGATCGTCAGCTTGTGGTTGAGGTGGATGCCTCTGACGTGGGAGTGGGGGCTGTTCTCTCTCAACGCAGTGTTGCCGATCAGAAACTTCACCCCTGCGCCTTTTTCTCCAGACATCTGACTCCAGCTGAGAGAAACTATGATATCGGCAATCGGGATTTGCTGGCGGTTAAGTTGGCCCTGGAGGAGTGGCGTCACTGGCTAGAGGGTTCCAAGGTTCCTTTCTTGGTNTGGCGGTTAAGTTGGCCCTGGAGGAGTGGCGTCACTGGCTAGAGGGTTCCAAGGTTCCTTTCTTGGTGTGGACGGACCACAAAAACTTGGAGTACATCCAAACTGCCAAGAGACTTAATTCTAGACAAGCCCATTGGTCTCTGTTCTTCTCCAGATTTAACTTCACTCTCTCCTACCGCCCTGGGTCCCGCAACATTAAGCCAGANCTCTGTTCTTCTCCAGATTTAACTTCACTCTCTCCTACCGCCCTGGGTCCCGCAACATTAAGCCAGATGCCCTATCCCGCCAGTTGCAGGGGGAAGAGGAGTCAGGTCCTCATTCGGATGCCATCCTGCCTGCTTCGTGCATCGTCGCTCCTGTTTCCTGGGAGATTAAGGAGAAAATTAAGTCTGCCCTAGAGGATCAGCCTGGTCCGAGCACCTGCCCTCCTGACCGGTTGTTTGTCCCTGAACCATTAAGGCCTGAACTCCTCCAGTGGGCCCACGCATCCAGGCTGTTTTGTCATCCAGGTATTCAGAGGACCATCAGTGTTCTCCGGAGGAGATTTTGGTGGACCACGATAGAGGAGGACACCAGAGAGTTTGTAAATGCCTGTCCTGTATGTAACCAGCACAAACCATCTCACCATGTTCCAGCTGGTTTGTTGCAACCGTTACCTGCAACCGTTAGCCCCACCGCCCTTGGTCCCACATTTCTTTGGACTTTGTTACTGGACTGCCACTTTCAGAGGGAAACACAGTTATTCTGACTGTGGTTGACTGGTTCAGTAAGATGGCTCACTTTTTGCCCCTTCCGAAGCTTCCTTCTGTGAAGGAAACAGCTAAACTCTTGCTTCAACACATCTTCCGCCTCCATGGGTTCTCGGTTGACATGGTTTCTGACTGTGGTCCTCAGTTTTATCAGTGTTCTGGAGAGAGTTCTGCACGTTGGTGGGAGCCACGGTCAGCCTAACTTCTGGGTTCCATCCCCAGTCCAATGGCCAAACTGAGAGGATGAACCAAGTAATGGAAACAGCGCTCCGGTGCTTGGTCTCACAAGAACCGTCATCCTGGTCATCGCAGTTGTTATGGGTGGAATACGCACATAACACTCTGCCCAGCTCCACCACAGGCATGTCTCCTTTTCAGTGCATCCATGGGTTCCAACCGCCTCTGTTCTCGGTGGAGGAAAAAGAGGTTACCTGCCCCTCAGTCCAGTCCTTCATTCAACGCTGCTGCCGGACCTGGAGCCGAGCCCGGACCGTCCTCCTTCATGCTGCCGATCGCTACTCCACTACAGCGAATCAACGGCATTCTAAAGCTCCCATGTACTAGGTGGGACAGAGGGTATGGCTGTCAACTAAGGATTTACCTCTTTGGGTTGAGTCCAAGAAACTGGCTCCTAAGTTCATCGGTCCGTTTGAAATCCAGAAAATCATCAACCCCGCAGCCTTTCGACTGAAGCTTCCCAGGTCCATGCGAATTCATCCCACCTTCCACATCTCCAAGCTGAAGCCTACTCAAGAGAGTTCGTTAGTCCCTCCTACTCCTGCTCCACCACCTCCGCGCTTTATTGATGGGGGTCCCGTCTTCACAGTACGCNGGGTTCCTGCTTGTCACATCCTTGACCCAAATCTCATTTCAGAGTTCCATCGCCGTCACCCTGACCAACCCTCCAGATCAACAGCTACTGTCAGGAGGAGCAACCGGAGACTCACCCCCGAGCTTCCATCATCAAGTCAGGAGGAGGAGTCTTCCGAGGAGGAGGAGATGTCAGCAGAGGAGGAAAAGGAAGCTCCTATGGAGGAAGGTGACCCCCTTCCCCAGATCTTCTCCTCTCACCTGGACGATAATGATCCGGCTGATCTATCTGAGGGGTACTAGTCATTGGACTTTTTGGGACGTCGGGAGCCATCCCTTGGGGGGGAGGGGGGGAGGGG
>VXCM01009543.1:20426-34998 GCA_014773175.1 Lucifuga dentata | reverse complement strand
GACTTCGACTCCTGTCCCTGCGTCTGGGTTGCCCGTCTGTCTGTCTCTGTGTGAGCGCTTTGTCCTGCCTGTTCATCTGCCTGCTTCTGTGTTGGATTGTGGATTCAATTAAAGAACTTAATCTGTCAGTTTTGTACTGTGTGCTGCATTTGGGTCCAAACCATACCCGCTACAGATAGATAGATAGATACTCAGATGACCCTGCTGGCTGCCATGGATGCAGCATGTGAGGACATCACAGCAGACACCTGCAGANTACTCAGATGACCCTGCTGGCTGCCATGGATGCAGCATGTGAGGACATCACAGCAGACACCTGCAGAAGCTGGATAAGACATTTGAAAAGATTATTTCCATGCTGCATTGCAAAGGAAGATATCAGCTGTGATGTGGATGAGAATCTGTGGCCTGTCAGACAGGAACGTCAGGAGGTGTAGAAAGACTGCACAGCACTGCATGTATGCATGTACATGGTGTTTCCTATGTTTACATTTCTAATTTTGTATTTTTTTCCTTTGTGATATGCNTATGCATGTACATGGTGTTTCCTATGTTTACATTTCTAATTTTGTATTTTTTTCCTTTGTGATATGCAGTGTTGCTTTTTCTTTTCTGTATTGCAATGACATGGTCTGTCAATAAATTATAGTACAAACAGTAAAGGCAAAAATGGGAATCTTGTCCAGTCAACACATACAGTAATGTGTCACTTTGTACTGTTGAAATTCCATACAAGAGAAGTGCAGCCTTGTGCATTTTCAATCATTGTCATCAAAAGCTTAGCCATAGTTTACATCAGAAAATATTTACAGAGTACACTGTTATATTGACAACATGACTAAGCATTTTGACTGTCTTGTTTGTAAACAATGACATAAGGACTTGTCATTGTGATGCTCTGACATGTTCACTAACATAAAGATTTACTTTTGAAAGATGAACTAAGAATTTTGAGCAAGTTACAGGCTTTTGCAGGTAATGCATTGTGTGGTGCTGTTTGTACAAATTGTTTTGAGAAATGCACTTACTGTTTTGAAAATATTAAGGATGATCTGAGAAATGTACCGAAGCGACTGACAAAAACTGTGAAGGTTCAACAACAAAAGGCAATATAATAAGTAACTGAAAGCAGAATTCAGCAGGGAGATCACTAAAAGAAGAGATACCCTCTCTGATGGTTACACACCAAAAAGTAAAATGCATTCAAATGTAACTCAAACTGCTACAGCAACAAGTAACTTACATAAAGCTATCACATTCACATAAAGGATTATAACAGATATTTCCAACAGAAATATTTCTAACAGAACTAAAACTCAAAGCATGTAACAATACTGCAAGGCATGCTGGGAGAATCAGAGCAGCTCAATCCACCATTGCTACAGTTTATGTACTGCATTGCTGTTTGTGTACTGCAGACTTTGCATGTCACCTTTAACAACAACTTTTTAACTTCTCAAGTTGGCCTTTTAGAGCCTCTGTGTGAAACACAATAACCTCATTCGAACTCCGTCCAGGATTATCACATGCTAGCATGAGGTCTTTGACAGCATGCAAAATTTGGACATTATCAAAAACAGTCAAATTAAAGTAAATTAATATTTAAATGTTTACCTAACAATGAATTCTGCATCTTTTTCTGCCTTGTTTATTCCACTCAAAACGCTAAACTTGACGTTATGACGTAAAGTCCCGTGTGTCATTTAACTCAAAACAATTGGTCATTACTGAGTCATTAGCATCCTAAACTCCTGCGATAGTTAACAGTACTTAAAGATTTTAAGTTGGTATTAACTTTTACAAGGTTATTATTATTATTGTTGTTATTTTTTTTATTTTTTTTTTTTATTTACTCAATGTTTCTGAGTTTGAGTGCATTGTTGGGAATTACAGTGCAGGTATCAGATATCAGACTTAAGATATCAAGTATCAGGTGTCATATCAGTTATCAGACCTCAGGTGTAAGACATCAGGTATCGGACCTCAGATATCACACATCAGGTATCAGATCTCAGGTATCAGGTGTCACATGTCAGGTATCAGACCTCAGGTGTCAGACATCAGGTATCAAACATCAGATATCAGACATCAGGTATCAAGTATTGGACCTCAGATATCAGACATCAGGTATCAGACCTCAGGTATTAGGTATCAGATATCAGACATCAGGTATCAGACCTCAGGTATCAGGTATCAGACATCAGATATCAGACCTCAGGTATCAGGTATCAGACATGAGGTAACAGGATCAGACATCAGGTATCAAACATCAGATATCAGACATCAGGTATCAGACATCAGGTATCAGGTATCAGCCATCAGATATCGGACCTCTGGTATCAGACATCAGGTATCAGAATTCAGATATTGGACCTCAGGTATCAGACATCAGGTATCAGGCATCAGACATCAGATATCAGACCTCAGGTATCAGACATCAGGTATCAGGTATCAGACCTCAGATATCAGAACTCAGACATCAGATATCAAACCTCAGGTATCAGACATCAGGTATCAGACATCAGATCTCAGGTATCAGACATCAGATATCAGACCTCAGGTATCAGACATCAGGTATCAGACATCATGTATATGGTGTTCGCAAGGGGATCAATATGCTAAGGGTTGGAATGGGCCTGCTATGCTGGGCTCAGTGCACGGAGTGACAATATTAAGCACTAAACTGCTTATCAGTGACATTACTTATATTCCTATTTGTCTTTGTTTTTGCGCTTCTGTCGTGATGATGGACAGGCTTAAACTCTTAGTTATAAACATGATAGTGTAGTCATCACACACACATATGAACACATATGCACAAGAATGCAATTTGTCTGTTGAAAGATTAAATTATGTATATATACTTAATAGTGTTTGCTGACATGCTGCTGGATGCTGCTAAAACTCATACAGGTTAAAAAAAAAAAAAAAAAAAAAAAAAAAAAAACGAGATATCTGGTGTCAGACCTCAGTTACTCACATTACTCACCTCTGCATCTATACCAGTCATCAGTTACAGTGCAGAGCCTAAGTGAGAATGCCACCACTCCAGTCTCCCTTCCCTCCTCACTGCTGAACCAAACTCCACTGCAGCCTCGGTCTGACAAGCCTGGCCTAAGCGTTGCTGCTCAGATGGAGACGTATGGTGGCAGCTACGGTACCTTGGGCTCCATGATTGGGGGACTGCAAGGAGGACATGAGAGCCCTTTGCCCAGCGAGCCAAGAGCCAGAGATGGGGAAAAGGCTGACCTGCTGCCTGGGTCCAAAAACCACATGTGATGGGATAAAGGATGCTGCAACAATGCTGGAATTCAGTCACTATAAGATATAAACTTTTATCAATTTAAGAGAAGTGAAGGGATTGGTTTCCAGAAGGGAGGTTTAAGGACATCACATCTGATACTGGATGCCAAATTCAAGGCTACCACAGGCCTAAAGATTCCCTCATGTATTAACATTTTTAACCAACAGCTCTTATGACCTCTTACTTCAGTAATACTGTATGATGTCTACATTGATGATGAAGGAAGACTTATATCATCACAATTTAAAATTCATATTATCTCAGGGTCAAAGAATAGCATTTTATATTATAACAAAAAATGTGTCCAATATTTGGTGGTGTTGTTTGGTAATTGATAAATACCTTATCAAAACCTTTAGTCATTATTAGTTTAATTTGTGCCATTAAAGTGGCATTTGAAATGATATTGAACATAAAGTAACAAAGTAATATTTTAATATTCTTTGACATGTACTTGCATTATCCTGCAATTATTACAGCATCAGTTATATCTTTTCATTGTATAGATGATATCAAGAAAAACAAATGGAACAATTTCAGCCATGATTTTTATTTCTAAATTATCTTCTTAGTCATTATCAGAGCAAATGTTTCCTTGTAAACTGAATGTTGAAGGTAATATAGCAACATGTTTAAGTACAGGCAGTCCCCGGGTTATGAACGCCCGACTTACGAATGACCCATACTTACAAACGGACCACATCTGTTCTTCTGGATCTGGGATCTGGAAGTGTTTAATGTTTCTTATGCATAGAAAGATAGATATGCACCTAAATAGATACACACATAAGTAAAATATATACGCGATAGATAGATAGATAGATAGATAGATAGATAGATAGATAGATAGATAGATAGACAGATAGATAGATAGACACACTGAAGTAAAATATATACACTAGATACGTACCTTACATAACTTTTCTGACTTACGAACATATCCGACTTACAAACAGCCGTGGGCACGGAACTCATTTGTAACCTGTTCGTGCCTGTATTGGGGAAAAAAATACTTCAGAGATATTGCAGTTTTATGTTAATATAGGAGAAGAACAGATTTGTCTGATTTAAGCCTCTGGCCAATGTTACATGTGGAGTAGGTGACTGCTGTTTCTATCAATATAAGAAGTTGTTGAAAACAGTACACTTACTAGGTTTAAAGTTATTTTTGCCATGTTTGAATTCTTTTCTTCAAACACAATGGATAAGCTGATTATGTCCAGTGACAGAAACTGTGTGTGTGTGTTTCACGCCATGAAAACAACAATCTACTGCTGATGATTAGATGCAGAAACAAGGACATAGAAATAATATGTAGAGATACATATGTACTTTGGCTGTATTTTCATATTTTCTCTTTGATGTATAACAGGAAATGATCAGTGTTTCTCAGATTAAAAAAGCATGATGAACTTTCATTCACAACTCACTGTCTTGGAGTGATATGATGCCAGATTAAGTGTACGATTGTGATGTGTTGTGCATTGTGAAGGTGTGTGAAGCTGGAAATAGGTTTTTCAGACTATGCAGAGCTGTCCCCTTCTAGTCACATTTCACAATCATTTCACATTAATTTAGTACAATACATCAGTCGGTGGCTGTTATCAAAGAAATAGAAATTAGTTGTGATTTGCTGTTTGTTTTATTATCACTTTTTTAACATTATGTTTGACACTGCCAGTCCCCCTGATGTTTCTGCTGAAATATCTATGTTACATATCTCAGTGGTGGGCAGTCAGGGCCAGCAAGACCTTCTCTGCTGGTCTAGAGATTGTCAGAATCATTAAATTATGGTTTTATAATTTAATATATATTTTAATTAATGCTATATGTATTTTACAAAGTTCGTTTCCATCAGTTTTGTTATTAATGTCATTTCATCGCCTCTCTCTCCCTCAGTTGTGCTACTTCCAGCCCAGCTCATATAAATTAGAGCTTTTATCCAATCAGATTTTCCAGCTGTGCTGTCTCCCTGAGGCCTCCAGAATCTCAAGTGAATCCCCTCTGCTATTCAAGGGACAATGTTGTTGATTGTCATATTCTTTAACCAATCAGATTTCGAGTTTGCCATATTCACCAGGGCCTTCTATCTGGCTTTAGCCTACATCATTGGATGGTCAGTTACGCTATGCATGTACACCCTGCTGGAAATTCATCAGAAGAAGAAGAAGAAGAAGAAGAGGGCCAGTTAGCTAACTCAAGTAAACCTAGCTAGTACGGAGGACCAAAACTGACTTAATTATAAATGTATACATAAATAAATAAATGTGTAAATAAAAGTGTAAATAAATAAATGTGTAAATAAATAAATAAATGTGTAAATAAATACATACATAAATAAATGTAAAAATAAATATAGAAATATATTTTTTTATTTATGTATTTAGGTATGTCTGCATTTAATTATTTTTGTTTTTATATATTTCAACATTATTTATGTATTTCTACATTTCTGATTGTATTTATTTCTACATTTCCACATTTATTTCTGTATTTCTTCATCTGTATACTAATGAGGTGGGTAGGCCATAACGTCACTACTCTCACCTTATTGGTAGGATGAATCTTCTGATCTGTGCTCCATTGCTCTGGCCTTGCTTGAATGAAAAAAAAACAAACAAAATACTGCTATCTGTCATTGCCAGTGTTAGGCTGCAGCAAATCATCATAAAATAGCAAACGCTTACGTACGCTACTTGTCATGACAAATTTGAGATTTATAAAAACAAACTTGACAGAGAATTTGTGCACCTGTAGGGAACTCTGTACCGTGCTGCACATTTTGGAGACTTCAAAATAAATGACTTCAAAATAGATCCTCTCCATGCAGCTATGATTAATAAACTGAATTCATGTGACCTTGTTAATTNCTTCAAAATAGATCCTCTCCATGCAGCTATGATTAATAAACTGAATTCATGTGACCTTGTTAATTTTGATATCTTCCAGTGTGCGAATCAGTTCTCTTGATTTCCACATAAATAAGCACTAGCAGTGGTGCTAAAGGTGCTGTGAAACAACATAATTAATATTCTGATATGACAGATGTCTGATTTTTCATTAATCTATCATAACTGATAGATTGGCAGATTTATTACTTGTGTATGGTTCTGTCCTTCTCACTCTGTTTAAACTTTCAATTGGAACCCAGATCAGCGCAGTCTGATGTGCTCAGAGCTGCTGAATGTGACACTTTTAGAGAATAAACAATCTAAGAGGGATTTAGCAGATTGACCTGCACGTCAGCATCACAGCACTGAGCCTTCGGGCATGACAAACTTTTAGTTCAGTCACAGTGTAAATTTAAATTTTAAATGATTTACTATTTGTTAAACTGGCTAATTTCCAGGTGTAGCATGATGTGATTGGTGTTGCTGCTGAGGCATCAAATCTAACATTTTCCTGATTTCACAGTTTTTCAGTTGATCCACTTCCCACAGCGCTGCAGCCGAGGCCATTGTGTGACTGCAGGAGGAAAGAATCCATCAGAATCATAGACTCTATAATCTGTTGCTTCTGCCTGTGTTGTACAACTTTCCAACAGGGGTTTGCAAGTTGAGGCTAAGGCCCACCCACTTCATTAGCATACAGATGAAGAAATACATAAATAAATAAATGTAGAAATGTGGAAATGTAGAAATAAATTAAATCAGAAATGTAGAAATAAATGATTTTGTTTTTACATATTTCAACATTAATTTATTTATGTATTTCTACATTTCTGATTTTATTTATTTNATTTTGTTTTTACATATTTCAACATTAATTTATTTATGTATTTCTACATTTCTGATTTTATTTATTTCTGCATTTCCACATTTCTACATTTATTTATTTATTTCTTCATCTGTATGCTAATAAGGTGGGCGGGCCATAACCTCACTTGCAAAGCCCCATTGGCAAGTTGTACAACCCAGGCAGAAGCAACAGAGTATAGAGTCTACACAGCATATTCACCAGTGTCAAAGTAAAGGAGCACAGATCAGAAGATTTATCCAACCAATAAGGTAAGAGTAGTGACGTTATGGCCTGCCCACCTCATTAGCATACAGATGAAGAAATACAGAAATAAATGTGGAAATGTAGAAATAAATACAATCAGAAACGTAGAAATACATAAATAAATTAATGTTGAAATATGTAAAAACAAAAAAATAAATAAATGCAGACATAAATACATAAATAAAAAATATATATTTCTATATTTATTTATTTTTAAATGTATTTATTTATGTATTTATTTACACATTTATTTATTTATTTACACTTTTATTTACACATTTATTTATGTATATATTTATTTATTTATAATTAAGTCACTTTTGGTCCTCCATAAGCTAGCACATAGCATTATGTAAAATATATTTAAACTTTCTTTTGTGATGTTTAGATTTTTTAATGTAGTACTTTAAATGTTTTGTTTAGATTTTTAATTAGTCCTGTTGTTTTTCTAATGCACAATGGGCTGAAGAAGGATAAGAAATGGATTTACTGGCAACGCTTTTTTCACATTTTGGAACTGAAACGCAATGATGTACTGTACAGCCGTGTCACTGAACTCTTTCTAAAGACAGAAAGGAGGATGGACTTTGTCTTCAGATGATGAGCAGCTTTGGTAAGTCTGATGGATTTTTATGTGGCTGGAATCTGTGGAGAAGCCTGTTGAATCTGATTGTGTTATTTGTGTTTTACAGCATTTTTTGCTTGCTCGCTGGTCGTATGAGTAAATGTGATGGTTGTTGTGAGTTTGTCCTTGTTCTTGTTTTCCTTTTTTTTTCTTTTTTTTTTTCTTTGGTAATGACACTGATTTGGACTACGTAATGCCTATTTGTGGTGCAGCATCCTGTCTTAATGCATAATAATGGTACATCCTTGATGCTTTCAGTCACCATGTATTCATGTCTCTGCAGTTAGTGTGTTGTAACTGTCATAGGTGTTGATCCTCGTGTCAAATCATTTTATTCAAATCGATAAAGGTTATTGTCACTGTGAATATGGGCTGGTTATATTGAATGACAACAGCATCTAGCCCTAGTGTCATGCTGAGGTTATTCAAAGGTGGTTTAATTGCAGGAGGATAGCACTGAAGGCCTAGGTGTAAAATACACGGCCCGCACTGGCATATCTTATGAATGGCACACACCCATCAGCTCAAATTTAAACAGTGCCGCAAGTTTTACACTACTGTTTCCCTGTGGTTTGTATGGTGTCTACATTATCATACATTATCTATGTTTCTATGTATATTTGTCTCTGAAGCACTTAAAAAAGTGTTATTATAAACAAAGATGACTGAAAAACAGTGGCTGTGACAGCATCAGCTGATTCTCCATTTTTGCACAGGTTTATAACATCAGAAGTACCTGATGACTGTAGACACATTCAATAACACAAAGCTTTGATTTTAACTGAAAAACATGGGAAGATTCATTTTTAAGACGCCTGTCCATCCGTCTGTTTCATCCATCCATTATCCATAGCTGCTTTTCCTGTTCAGGGTCACGGGGGGATGGAGCCTGTCCCAGAGGTCGCTGGGTTAGAGTCAGCATACACCTGGACAGGTTGCCAGCCAATCACAGGGCTAATACACAACACACACACACACACAGAGAGAGAGAGAGAGAGAGAGAGAGAGATAAACTCATTTACACTCTCATTCATATCAATGGAATTTAGAGTTTCCAGTTCACCTGAGCTGCATGTCTGTGGAGGTGGGAGTAAACCGGTGCACCTGGAGGAAACCCACAGAGACACAAGGAGAATATGCAAACTCCACACAGAAAGGTCCAGTCAGATTCAAATCCAGGATGATGAACTTTTATTTGTCAAACTAATGAATCATTGTTAAGTGAGTTACAGTTTTTTAATTGCTATCAATCATTAGTCCAAACTGAAGTACATGATCAAAACTCTTCGCACAGTCAGCAAACAGAATCTATGTGGACCAGACTGTGAATCATTTTTCATTGCTTTCACATAAAATGCATCAACGACCACATTCTCCAAAATTCATGAACTCTTTTCTTATTCATACTCCTCCACCTGCAGAACACCTGATATCTGCAGCACATTTTTAACATGCTAACATGCTGCTTTCAAAACAGTTAAAAACACATTCAAAACAGAATGACGGCAAATTTCCTGCATTTCTGCAATAACCATATTGAAATATATAGAAAATCTTAGCAGAATATTTACAATAAAATGAGATAAATATAGCCACAAGCGGCAATAAATGGGGTCCAAGCACATGCAAAGACTCAATGAATGATTCAGTTATTGCCAAAGTCATGTTTGCATATATTCACCAAGTTTGGTGACAACAGATTTACTCATTCATGAGATATCACAGTTTTTATCAAATAAGCCACACCCACTCAAAATTGTCAGCCAATTGCAATAAAACGATAAAGAATATCAAAAACATAAGAAGGTACTTTTTTCCGGTTTGGTTCAAACATTGTGTATGCAAAGTTTCATGTCAATTGAGTCAAAATTGTAGGAGGAGAAGCAAAAAAACAGTTTTGGACAAAAATCAAGATGGCAGAAAACCTAGTCAGGGTAGAAGACATTGGACTAAACCTTTGGGTGCATTTAGACCCAAAGAATACAGGGAAAACAATTTTGATCCTATGACTTACAGTTCAATAGTTATGGGCCAAAATGTAAACATGCTTATTACAGCACCCACCTTCAGGCCAATCTATGTAGTTTTTTTTTTTTTTTTTTTTTTTCCTGAGTAGTAGCTGAGATGTTGAACCAATCTGTTAAGTTTAGTTGCTGTAGCTTTTACAGTGTTTGAGAAAGAAATACTTAAACCAAAATTTGCAAAAAAAAATTCAAAATGGCGGAAAAATTACCAGTTGGAAATGGGTGTGGCTTACATAGATAGATGTGTCTTAGCCCAAGGAACACAGGGAAAAAAAAGAATTTTGATTCTACGATCCACAGTTCAGAAGTTATTGACGAAAATTTACTGTGGACGTTATAGCGCCCCCATCAGGTCGGTTGATGACTCATTTTTTTCAGATCTTTTTAGTGAACATGTCCATCATGTTTGGTTACAGCAGACTAATTCTTTCAGGAGATATACCACATTTTGTAACATGTTGTACAATAAGCCATATCTACAACTTTCTCAGCCAATTGCAGCAAAACAATAAAGAATATCAAAAATCTAAAATGGTAACTTTTTTCCGGCTTGGTCCAGACATGCCACCTGCAAATTTTGGTGATGATTGAGCTAAAACTGTAGGAGGAGTAGCGAAAAAACTGTCTCGGAAATTATTCAAACTGGCGGAAAATCTAGTCAGGTGGAAATGGGTGTGGCATATATGGATAGATGTGTATACATCCAAGGAATCCCAGGCAAAAAGAATTTTGATTCTAGGAGTTACAGTTCAAAAGTTATAGACCAATACATGCAAAATTTTTGAATTTGTTGTTATAGCTCCACCTTCAGGCCAATCAGTTTATATTTTGTTGCCTGAATAGCAGTGAAACTTTTGAAGCTATGTGCCAAGTTTTGTAGCTCTAGCTTTTATGTTTTCTGCTGCCCAGATACTTTTAGCGGAGAATAATAATAATAATAATAATAATAATAATAATAATAAATAATAATAATAATAATAATAATAATAACAATTTCAAGAGGGTTCCACACACTTTGTGCTTGGAAACAGGTGTCCCAGGTGTCCTGTTTTTAGTGTTGTTACCAAAAAGACAAAAGGTAACAGCTGCAGAATGACTCGGTTTGGAAACATGGATCAAGGAAGACAGGTTGGTGGGGGCGCTAACCCTAACTCTCTAAACCCTAACCCAAATCCAGCCCCAGAATTTCAGGAATTTTTTTTGTTTGTTTCAACTTTTTATTTTTTGCAAGTACAGCAAATTATGATTTGAAGCAAATTGCTGCATTTCTGCATTTCTGACTCATTCTTGTGACACACACAGTGCTTGAAGTGGGCCCATACGCATTGGTACCAACGCGACTAATACTGATACCGGACCTTTGTGATTTTCATTTCAGAGTACCAGGACATGTCATAGTACTGGGACATTTCAGGAGGACCAGAACTTCTCAGAAATGTTGCATACTCTACTGCAGAATATCGCAGAAAAAATAGCAAAGGTCACAGCTGGATGAATTACATAAATCAAGGGACCGCATATTTATATAAGCATATAAATTGTATTTACACTCACCGGCCACTTTATTAGGTAGACCTTGCTAGTACCAGGTTGGACCTCCTTTTGCCTTCAGAACTGCCTTAATTCTTCGTGGAATAGATTCAACAAGGTGCTGGAAACATTCCTCAGAGATTTTGGTCCATATTGACATGATAGCATCANAATAGATTCAACAAGGTGCTGGAAACATTCCTCAGAGATTTTGGTCCATATTGACATGATAGCATCATGCAGTTGCTGCAGATTTGTCGGCTACACATCCATGATACGAATCTCCCATTCCACCACATCCCAAAGGTGCTCTATTGGATTGAGATCTGATGACTGTGGAGGCCATTTGAGTACAGTGAACTCATTGTCATGTTCAAGAAACCAGTTTGAGATGATTTGAGCTTTGTGACATGGCGCGTTATCCTGCTGGAAGTAGCCATCACTGTAGTCATAAAGGGATGGACATGGTCAGCAACAATACTCAGGTAGGCTGTGGCATTTAAATGATGCTCANAGTCATAAAGGGATGGACATGGTCAGCAACAATACTCAGGTAGGCTGTGGCATTTAAATGATGCTCAGTCGGTACTAAGGGGCCCAGAGTGTGCCAAGAAAATATCCCCCACACCATTACACCACCACCAGCAGCCTGAACCATTGACACAAGGCAGGATGGATCCATGCTTTCATGTTGTTTAAGCCAAATTCTGACCCTACCATCCGAATGTCACAGCAGAAATCGAGACTCATCAGACCAGCCAATGTTTTTCCAATCTTCTATTGTCCAGTTTTGGTGAGCCCCTGCGAATTGTAGCCTCAGTTTCCTGTTCTTAGCTGACAGGAGTGGCACCCCGTGTGGTCTTCTGCTGCTGTAGCCCATCTGCTTCAAGGTTCAATGTGTTGTGTGTTCAGAGATGGTCTTCTGCATACCTTGGTTGTAATGAGTGTTTATTTGAGTTACTGTTGCCTTTCTGTCAGCTTGAACCAGTCTGGCCATTCTCCTCTGACCTCTGGCATCAACAAGGCATTTTTGCCCGGGGAACTGCCGCTCACTGGATATTTTCTCTTTTTCGGACCATTCTCTGTAAACCCTAGAGATGGTTCTGTGTGAAAATCCCAGTAGATCAGCAGTTTCTGCAATACTCAGACCAGCCTGTCTGGCACCAACAACNGAAAATCCCAGTAGATCAGCAGTTTCTGCAATACTCAGACCAGCCTGTCTGGCACCAACAACCATGCTATGTTCAAAGTCACTTAAATTACCTTTCTTCCCCATTCTGATGCTCGGTTTGAACTTCAGCAGGTCGTCTTGACCATGTCTATATGCCTAAATGCATTGAGTTGCTGCCATGTGATTAGCTGATTAGATATTTGCGTTAAAGAGCAGTTGAACAGGTGTACCTAATAAAGTGGCTGGTGAGTGTATAGAAAGGCACCCTAAAATCAGATAAAAACAACATGAGTACATAACTTTAAATATACATTTACAACTTAATGCTATAGTTAAAAAAGAAAAAAGATAAAAATACAAATAACATAGTAGCTACAAACAACGTAAAACCACAAGCAACAAACACGAATCAATAAAAACAGAATAATAGAACATGTCAAAATAACAAAAAAGTCAACACTCAACACAAACAAACCAGACAGCAGTTAGATGGTAACAGGCAGCTGATATATTAATGATGTTGACAGGTCTGATTCTCAATGAGCCACCGTTTTAACTGACCTGAGAAGGAGCAGTAAGTATTAAATGTTAAATGAGTTACATGAATCATGTTAAATAAGTTAAATGAATCATTGTTAAATGAGTTAAATGAATCATGTTAAATGAATTAAATGAATCATTGTTAAATGAGTTACATTAATCATTATTAAATGAGTTAAATAAATCAATGTTAAATGAGTTAAATGAATCATTGTTAAATGAGTTAAATGAATCATTGTTAAATAAGTTAGATGAATCATTGTTAAATGAGTTACATGAATCATTGTTAAATGAGTTAAATGAATCATTGTTAAATAAGTTAGTTACATGAATCGTACTGAATGAATGATTGTTAAACGAGTTACATGAATCATGTTGAATGAGTTAAATGAATCATTGTTTCCCAGCATCTGTTGCTTCATTTCTGATTTATTTGTCTGTTTGTTAGCAGGAAAGAGGTATACAGGTATTAAAAACTCCCTTCTATGTATAGCAGATCAGGATTATTTATAATTTGTGTTAGGTAGTTCCACAAGCTACCTAACACAAACTACCTTCCACAAGGTGGAACAAAGTTCCATAAGGTGGTGCTATTAGACCATGACTAGGAGTCTGAAGCTTTTCAGGGTTAGCACTTCAGTTATAGTTTTAAAATTAAATAGAAGGGGGAAAAGGGAAACAAAAAAAAAATTCTGTTTCTTGTTTCTCCTTTAACAATATCATTTATTTCATGGATGTTGCTGAGGCAGGTCAAATACCTTTAAATTACCATTTAATTTTGCTGTAATTGCAGATAATTTATTCAGTTTAACTTGAATGTAAATCAAACTGTCACATGGTCATAGCTGCTGTTAATTTTGCAGACATCTGTAATCTGCAGACATCCCTGTGGAATAAAAAGCATAAACACAGCACACACTTCTCATTCTAGTACAAACACAAGCAAACACAACCGCATTTTTTTTTTGGCTCTGTGCCAACTGTAATGATAATTTTCTGACTTTGGTAGATACAATTAAGAAATTTTAGAAATAACTGCTTAGTGATTGTTTATATGAGAATACAGTTTGAGAAGGCAGGTACATGAACTTTGAAAATAACTTTCCAGCAGGCTTGGATGCTGCAGGACCTAACAGCAGAGACAAGCTGTCATGGTCCGGTCCTTTCTGAGCCAGAGAGGCTGCAGCAGCCTCCCTCCATGCTGCATGGATTCTAGCAGCAAAGAAAAAGCTTCACTGATGCTGAGACTGAGACAGATGCATGATAGCTGCTTTAGAGGACACGCTGACAGACGACAAAGTAAGGAAGGATGGATCTTCAGCTCATTGTTATGCACTTATGTTTCAAAAGTGGTATTTTTTTTTTTTTTTTTTTTT
>VXCM01009543.1:8279-20338 GCA_014773175.1 Lucifuga dentata | reverse complement strand
TTTTTTTTTTTTTTTTTTTTTTTTTTTTTTTTTTTTTTTTTTTTTTTTTTTTTTTTTTTTTTTATGTTTTGAATTGATATGATACTTTGATACACAGTATTAAATGTTATTTTTATGTTCACATAACTAAGATCAGATCATTTCTCTGAAAAATATTTGGATTGGTCATTGGTAGAGGGGCCGGTCACATTACAATATAATATCANAATTTCTCTGAAAAATATTTGGATTGGTCATTGGTAGAGGGGCCGGTCACATTACAATATAATATCAATTAAAATTAGTGCAGTGCCTGTTGAAAACGTGCGTGTTCGGACTTTACGTGTGCACAGCAGCTTGTGATGAATGCTATGCAGTGGCATACCGTGGATTGCCAGCGCCCAGGGTAAGGCAAGTATTGCGCCTCCTAACCCGTGGACCGTTAGCACTCCCTGAGTCCCTTCCACCAGTCCAGTATTGAACCCCTTACCCCCCCCAAGCACATGTATTGTATTTTAAGAAAATACTGATGTAATTAAAGTAAAATGCATTTAATGCTAGTATGCTCAAATTTATTTAAATTCGCCTGGTTTTAATTTGTGCAAATTTTTCAATAACAGTATTGAAATCTACATTGAAATCTCTCTCAATTGACAGCATTGCTAGGTTACTCAGTCTTTCTTGGCTCGTTGTAGATCTCTGATACGTTTTGATTAATTTAAATTTTGACAAACTTCTTTCACAACTGGCAGTTGAAACAGTGATAGTTAAAAAGATTCTTAATGTCACAACAAAGNCTTCTTTCACAACTGGCAGTTGAAACAGTGATAGTTAAAAAGATTCTTAATGTCACAACAAAGTTAGCCAAACTCTCTTGCAGCTTCCACTTATACACCCAGCGAAGCAAATCTAAAGCTGTCTAGTTAGCAATCTGCTCATCGGGATTGACTTCCATATACAAGACAACATGGCGCCAAAGGCGATTTATTTTGGCGATCATAGCTGCAGCATTCAGCTCTGTGTACTTCTGCTGTGTTCACAGACCTCAGAAGTCCAATTTTTCCCAGTTGTAAATTCCAACTTCCAACCTCAAACTGTTCCAGCCAAATGTAATCAAAAAAGTATAGCTGGACACCAATAAATGCTGTAAAATTAATTAAACATCATAATAAATGCTGACAGAAGTAAAGTTAGATTACAGGACTGTTTGGTTGTGTTGTTTTACAATGATATTAATTACAATGATATTAATTAAAGTGGGTATTAAACATTTGTGCAGAGAAGTAATATTATGAAATTATTTACATTTACCTATCAATGGCAAACTGGTATTATACAAAATAGATAGCTAACTTGGTGATATATTTCCACCTTTTCCTTTCAATTTCACACAAGAAAATACACTTTATTCGCCTTTTAGCTGATCATTTCTATTCACAAAGCTCGCTTCCACAGCGCTGCCAAGTTGAGTGATGTCATACTCGGTAAGTCAGGGTAGATAATTTTGTCCAGGTTTCCCAGCTGGAACTCCGACTTTAAGTGACGTTCCAACGCATTTTTCCAAGAAGTCGGAAACATCTGAGTTCTGAGGTCTGTCAAACGCAGCATTAGCACGTGTGCTGAATTTGTTCATTGATAAAATCATCTTTTTCAGTATCTAACAATGTCTGGATTTGCAGGAAAGCAAATCGCTGGTGAAGCATATTCATAAATACGTGTAACACGAGTTTCTGCAAATATTTGTAGACATGAAAGAATATGTCATTCTGAGCAGAAAATATTCTGTATACATGCATTTTAAGGATTACTTTAGGCATGAGGTGGATTTTAAAAATTATGCAACACCACCATCAGTGCACACACATCACGGAGACAAGGCGGGTAGGAGCGAGGCTATCAGGCGCCCGTTGCAACTTGGTGAAATTATGAATTTTTTAATTATGATTTTTTTATGCAAGTTATGGAAAATTACAGTACCGGTATCTTCAAATGGGAAATCACACTATTAATAGGCATTATGTAATTCACGCTATTAATAGGCATTATGTAATTCACCTATAAGGATTACATGAGGACAGTATGCAAGGAAAATACTGTAAAATGTTACGAGGCAATGTTTATTTGCCCTGTCATGTTGAAAAACTGTGTAGAATGTTCAAACATTGGGAGATTTTCTGTATGAGGGGGAGGACACGCTATTTTTTTAATTATTAACAGTGGCGGGCCGTCAGGGCCAAAGCCTTCTCTGCTGGCCTAGAGATTGTCAGAATCATCAAATTATGTTTTAATAATCTAATATATATTTTAATTAATACTATATGTATTTTACAAAGTTCATCCCATCAGTTTTGTTATTAGTGTCATTTCATCGCTACGGTACTCACTTTCGCTGCTTCCAGTGCAGCTCATATAAATTAGAGCTTTTATCCAATCAGATTTTCTAGCCTGAAGCCTTCAGAATCTTGTGTGAATCCCCTCTGCTGTTCAAGCAAATGGGACAGTGTTGTTGACTGTCATATATTTTAACCAATCAGATTTTGAGTTTGCCATGTTGGGCGTATTGTTTTACAAGTCAGAGCCTTCTAGCTGGCCTTGGCCTACGTCAGTAGATACAGCATTATGCTAACAGCTAAACAGCCTGCCAGAAATTCATCAGAAGAAGAAGAGAGAGCCGGTTAGCTTAGCTAACTCACATATATCTAGCTAGCACGTAACAGAGCATTAATGTTTATTTCAACTTTCTTTCTTGACGTTTAGATTTTTAGATGTAGTACTTTAGATTTTTGTTTCGATTTTTACTTAGTCCTGTTGTTTTTTTAACACACAATGGCTGTAGGAGGAGAAGAAATGGATGAACTGACAACACTTTTTTTCACATTTTGGAACTGAAATGCACCGATAATGTACAACTGTGTCATTAAACTCTTTCTAAAGACAGAAAGGAGGATGGACTTTGTCTTCAGATGATGAGCAGCTTTGGTAAGTTTGATGGATTTTTATGTGGCTGGAATCTGTGGAGAAGCCTGTTGAATCTGATTGTGTTATTTGTATTTTACAGCATTTTTGCTTACTTGCTGGTTGTATGAGTAAATGTGATGGTTGTTGTAGTTTGTTGTTTCTTTGGGAATGACACTGATTTAGGCTATGCCATGTTTGTATGTGATGCAGCATCCTGTCATAATGCGTAATAGTACTACATTCTATTCATGTCTCTGCAGTTAGTGTGTTGTAACTGTCATAGGTGTTGATCCTCATGTTAAATCACTTTATTCCACTCAATTAAGGTTACTGTCACTGTGAATATGGGGTGGTTATGTCAAATAACAGCAGCCTATAGCCCTAGTGTCATGGTGAGATTATTAGAAGGTGGTTTAATCCTAGGTGTAAAATACACACCCCATCACTGTTTATTTGTACTACTTTTTTTTGTTTCTTTTGAAATTTTGCACCCCTAAGAATTTTGCGCCCAGGGCAACCACCCCTGTGGCCCCGCCCACGCTATGCCAGTGGTGCCGTGGACCAGAGCGTATCCTACTGCTCTGACTAGTTTTTACCAGCACAGCTCAATTCGTGAACCACTAAACAACTTCACACGCGACACTGCACGTCCTTGGGTCCTGAGCAATAAACCTGCTTAATTTCAACTTAATACAGTCCGGGTTCTAGAAATGTTGGTGCTACAGACAGACAGAGAAACTGTAATTATAGATTAACATAAACTAAGCAAACATATTTTTTTTCTTATATAATTTTCTTGGCATGGAGGAACAACGGACTTATTTGCCCCACTTCCGGTATCATTGGCATTTTCATCTGGCCATTCCTACCTCACTAAGTGGCCATAGACACACCTGACCAACAGATACCCGTAACATCTCAGCTGCAGCGAGCAAAAAACATTTTTGACAAGAATATTGCAGAGCTATATAGAAAATATTGAGGCTTAAAAATCCCAGAGGCAGTAAAGTTTCCAGTGAGGTGTATCCTCAGGCTCAACTGAAATGTTATTCCTCCTTATCAGGTTGTTCAGTCTGTATGTGTGAATATTCAACATTCTTACCTCAAGCCATTAAAATGTGAGAGCTTCTGTACTACCTGAATGATATCACACAGCTCTGTACAGACCAAGGTACAGCAGTCCATGGAGTCTGCACTGATCAATATTTTTAATGACACAGAATCAAATGGCTCTTTGCTTAAAAGGTTCAGTGTGATGTGATATTGCATTATAAATAATTTACCCAGCAGATGTTGCTGTTATGTATATATGTAAAGAGCATCACGTACTATAAAGGGAGGGATGCTGAATGCCCTCTCTTCCTGATGCTCTGAACACCTTCTATGCCCATTTTGAGTCATCTAACTCCTCCCACAGCACCAGGCTCACACTTCCACCAGGTGAGCTGCCCTTCAGTGTGTCTGCTGTGGATGTGAGGGGGCCGCTGCGAAGGATCAACCCCCGCAAAGCAGCAGGCCCAGACAACATCCCGGGATGGGTTCTGAGAGATTGTGCTCAGGAGCTCACAGGGGTGTTAACGGACATCTTTAACATCTCATTCTCCCAAGCTGTGGTGCCTGTTTGTCTCAAAATGTCTACTATCATTCCGGTGCCCAAAAATTCAGCTGTGAAAAGCATGAATGACTATCGTCCGGTGGCCCTCACCCCGATAATCATGAAATGCTTTGAATGACTGGTTTTGGCCCACATAAAGGACACTATCAACAATGTGGACCCCCATTAATATGCTTATAGGAAGAACCAGTCTGTGTCTGACGCAGTGTCAGCTGTCGTCCACTCTGCTCTCACCCACCTGGAGAGCAGGGATTCTTATGTCAGGCTGCTCTTCCTGGACTTTAGTTTGGCTTTCAATACAATCATTCCGCAGACTTTAGTCAGCAAACTGCTGCTGTTGGGACTAAAACCATCTCTGTGCAACTGGGTCCTGGACTTCTTGACAAACAGGCCACAGTCTGTTAAGATCCATGGCGTCTCATCTNGTGCAACTGGGTCCTGGACTTCTTGACAAACAGGCCACAGTCTGTTAAGATCCATGGCGTCTCATCTTCCACCATCACACTCAATACCGGCTCCCCACAGGGATGTGTCCTGAGCCCCCTGCTGTACATGCTCCTCACATATGATTGCTCTGCAAGGTACCCGAGCACTCATATAGTGAAGTTTGCAGATGACACAGCTGTGGTTGGACTGATCTCCAACAATGACGAGTCTGTGTACAGGCAGGAGGTGGAAGAACTTGTGGACTGGTGCAGAGCAAACAATCTCTGCATCAGTGTGGAGAAGACTAAGGAGATGTTTGTGGACTTCAGGAGGAGAGGCCACCCCCCCTGCACATCTCCAACGACCGCACGTGGGCCACCAACACAGCCAGCATCATAAGGAAGGCCCACCAACACCTGTACTTTTTGAGGAGATTGAAGCAGGCTGGCTGCTGTCCTGACCTCCTTTTACTGGTGTGTGGTGGAGAGTATACTGACATCCTCCATCACTCTTTGGTATGGGAACTTCTCTGAGGCTGACAGGAAGGCGCTGCAACGAGTGGTTAAATCAGCTCAAAAATAACCAACAGCAGCCTCCCCTCCTTGGAGGACATTTATGTCAGCAGGTGCAGAAGCAGAGCGTTGTGTATCATGAAGGACCCCACCCACCCGGCACACGAACTGTTCATCCCCCTCCCCTCAGGCAGAAGGCTGTGCAGCCTCAAAGCTAGAACAACAAGGCTAAAGTGCAGCTTCTTCCCAGAGGCTGTGAGGCTTATGAACTCCTGGGCTTAAAGTCTGTCCTTTGCACTTTGTACTGCTGCGACTGCATGCGGCTATTGATGCACTACTGTTTGTAAATGCAGCTTGGTTTTTAACTGTGTTTTATTTATTATAGACTTTTAGGTTATTTATTTATTTATTATAGGGTCTGTCTTATCTATTACATTGCAAAATGTTATTTATTCTGTACACTGCTGGACCTGGGTAACGAATTTTGTTCCTTCATGTTTTTAACATGGTTGAATGACAATAAACTGCAACTGAACTGAACTGATGTAAATGTCAGGTTCGATGGTGATGGACTGCAGAAGAAGTTTGGGTAATAAGCATGATAGCTGTGTATAACTTAACACAAGTTCAATAAAGCAGATACTCTGTTCAGAGTTGGAGTCCACTGGTATTTTCATGACATCCAGAGAAACAACACTCAACTCTAAAACCCTATGAAGCTTTCACCCTCTTATATTTCATATCAACAGTTTACTTTAAAATATTGTGCAAGTTTAAGCAAATTTACCAAACACTGGCATAGTGTAGTAATTAAATTTAATAATTAATACAACAGCAGGAACTGTCACATTGCTGAGTTTTTAATTGTGGGTTTTCATTTGAAATACCTTTATATAAATGTATGAATGTGTCTCCTGTGTAGCTTTTGCCTGGAGAAAGACGAGGCCCAAATACAATTAGGCTGGATTTACACGACCACGCACATGAGACCTGATTCTGATTTTCTGCGCACATGCAACACGTATTGGATATGTTTCCTGAAGATGTAAATGGTAAAAAGCCACATGAAATCGGATATGCTCAGATCCGATTTGGGCCACTTCAACATGTGGAAATAAATTGGATATGTATCAGATATCCACCAATGTGACTGCTGTCTAAATACACAGATCAGAATTTCCTTCTCATTCCATCTCTGACGTCATGTTCTATCTTATCTGCATATGGATGAAGTAAGCGATCAATATGATGATTGCTCTCTGTAAACAGAAATGGAGGACATGCTAGGCTATATTGTGGAAGAAATTCTGAAATATAAGGATCATTTGAAGAATAAATCAATAAAAAAGAATTCTTTTCTGAGTGAATTTATTATACATCTTACTCCTTGCAAAGAAGACACAGATGGATAGAGCGATCACCAGTCTCTACACCCAACTGTGTGAAGAGATAGAGTGTACTCACAATATTTATACATTCAGTACATACCAGGGGGAGGAAACTTTCAGGCATTGTGAATCTAGCCAAAACTAGTTTTCTCTAATCATAAGACGTGTGCTAAACACATTGTAGTTTCATGAGCTTGACAAGGTTATTCTTCACACCAGACATGTGAGAAGGTCATACTAAGTCAACATTTTTCATATCAATTAAGTGTGATGAGACTGCACTTTATATTAGATATGAAATTTTCCATCACAATATATATATATATATCAGACACACTGATGTGTGTTAAATGTCAAATACGTGTGTTACTGTGATAGTTGCTGTTACAGCAACACTCCACCTGCTTCTCCTCCGTGATCGGAAACTATCGGGGAAACTACGTGTCCCAATAGGAGAGCTAAACGCTCACACACATATCAGATGTTTCTCTCTGCATGTTAAAGTTTTAACCCGCTGATTATATTTTTAAACAGTTCTCTCATCCATTGAAATGTTTTGTTTTCATCCATCTCAGAAATGTGTGCATGCAGAGCTGCATCTGGTCTGCTACAGGTAAAAGCCATGTAAATACAGGTATCAGATATGAGCCGCTTAAAAGAGAAAATGTAAATACACTGAACAAAAAATCGGATATAGGCAAAAAATCGGAATTGGGAATCAAGGCTTGTAGTGTAAATCCAGTCTAAGTCTCCCTGACCAGCTCAAACTGGAATAATTACATGGCATGACTCCTAAAGCAGCAGTTCCCTTGGATATAAGTTAGCTTACTATGACATTGATTTGGAGTAAAGACCAAATTTAAAGGGTTATAAATTGATGATGTGCTGTGGCTGTGTATCAGTTTTGTTTTTTTTTTGTTTTTGTTTTTTTTTACTTTTTTATGTTCTCCAGTGGACAGACATTGATTAATGTAGCTTTAAATGAAACATTACAACTAAGCATGTTTAGGTTTTTGATTCTGACCATCAGTGAACAAGCTCTGTATTTATGGCACTTTAACTTCCAACTCCTGTTACTCACCCCAATCACTATGATGTCATGATGAGAAATGACAGAGGTTGATTGAATGTCATGCTGTCATTTAGCACAATCAAAGCCAGCAAATAATAAAACTTAACCTTTGACCTGTGAGGTAATTGAACCATGTGCCTGATAGAGTACATAATGGGGTAAGATGAAAACCAGATTCCCATCCTTATATTGCATTAGCAAGATAAGGGTTTCAACTATGAAATAAAATTCTTTGTATATGTGATGCAAGGCAATCTATTAAAGTCAAGTAAAATCAATACCACAGCCTAACAAAATCTTTTCTTTACATGTAAAATTTCCATGTTTCTGAACACAGAAAGAGCTAGCCCTAATAATGTTAGTCAAATTCAAAGGGAGAAGGTGTAGAAAATGGCTTAGTATGACACCCTGTCACATTGAGTCACCCTCATCTCCCTCTCCCTGTCTCACCCATTCTTCTTCTTCTCTCTGCTTTCAGTTCACAGCAATCCCACTGCAGCCCTCTCTCCTGCTGAGATGTCTCTCAAACTTTCATTCTTAACTGGATCGCTTCTCATTTTATTTCTTTCATTTTCCTCCCACAAGTGGAACAGCTATGCTCAAATAAGTCAGATACCCTTGATGAGCTTCATTCTATAACTTCAGCTGTAAAACTGGCAGAAGTTATTCTCACATTTGGGTCCTTCAGGAGATATGAATAGTGGCATCAAGTGTTCAATGCTCAATGGTCTCAAATTGATAGATGATGCTCTTGATTAAAGATAGGAAAATAAATCCATTTAATTCAATAGAAGGAAGCACCAGATGGCTCTGCTTATACACACCCTGGATGATCCACCATTAAAGGACCACCCATTTTGCATGTTTTAGCCTAATATATTCTATTTTCATACATGTTACGTTACTGACAATCATTTTTCAAAGCATATGTAACCAGTTGAAATTTAATCAGTTTAAAATATTCTGTGGTTATTCTAATGTACTGCAGTGTCCACTATGCATCAGCTGTAAAAGAGCACAGTGGTTGTTTTTTTTTTNAGATGCTAGTGAGATGCACATGGAGTAGTTGGGTCTCTCGGTGCTCTGAGTGGAAAATATATTTATCTTAGTAATTTAGCCATCCAATTGTCTTGTTTTGTAACCTGTTTGAAGGCCATAGTGGTTCCTGTTGTTTTTGTATCATTTTGTGAAAAGTTTTCTGTATGCCAACTTCGAAAAGAGCAAAGAAGCCAACGAAGCACGCCAAACAATCTGACGCAGCTGCTGCTCATGGGCCTGACGCTGAGGAAGAATCTCTACCTATGTGGGAGAAAATATCCGAGAAGATTCTAAATTCCATTAACTTGACCTGTTGGATCACAAGTTTGAAACGCTTATGAGTTCTCAATCAGTACTGGTGGAGAGAATGGTTGTTGCAGAGGAACAAGGCTCAGACCATGAATTCAGTCATTAGAGAAGTGCCTTGCAGACATGAAAAAGGTGAATGGCAGACTTCAAACAAAGTTAAATGATTTGGAAGGATGTTCACGACGGAATAATATCAAGATTGTTGGGGTACCAGAGGGTGAGGAGAAAGGCAGACCCATAGAGTTCATCGCCGGGATTATACCGAAGTTGCTCAGGGAGAGCAACTTCACGATGTGATCGTGGACCAGGCGCACCGCATTCCTGTACCCAGAACCCTGGATGCTAAAAGATCATGGGCCTTCATCGCTAGGATCCATTTCTTTCAGGATAGAGAAATGATTTTACGACTGAGCCGACAACATCAACAGCTGATCTATTACGGCTTCCAGATACATCTTTTTCCTGATTATACCGCAGAGGTGATGGCACAGAGGTGAGGATTCCGTGAGGTAACACAAACTCTCAGGGAAAAGGGGATGAAATACTCTGTGCGCTTCCCAGCTAAGCTCCATGTTTACCTCAGTGATCAGGTAAAAATATTCACCTCTCCAAAAGACGTAAAGTCTTTCATGGACAATTCATGGCACCTCAAATGATAACAATTAGATGTAGGCTTTTTGACTTTTTTTAAATTTTTGGACTAATACTTCTTTATGCCTGCACCTGTAAACGATAATTGGTTGGCAGGGAATTATTATTTTTTCCACTTCAGAGTTACTGTTTGTGCTGGAACACTCCTTGGTCAAGACGAAGTCTTGTTTTGGAGGGATCACTGGCTGCTGGCCATTTGCCTAACATTTCCCTATTGACTATGGGGTACTTCCGTGGGAGGTTGGGTCAAGAGGAGGGTGTGTGGGAGTGTGTGTGTTTGTGTTTGTGGGAAGGTGTGTGCTGATTGTATCCATGGATTTCACGATTTTTGAGAATGTTGGTTACAATTTTCATTTTTTGTCACTTCTACATTATTCTGTCATTTATAAGATTTTTAGTATGTCCACAGCTTTAAACACTGTTAATGCTATTATGTTGATTACCTGGAATGTCAGGGGCCTTGGAAATAATATAAAACGTGGGAAGGTCTATTTACATTTGAATCCTCTCAAGGCAGCTATTTTGTTTTTACAAGACACTCACACTATTCTTGGGGCTGAGCATAAACTAAGACCTAATTGGATGTCACAGGTATACCATTCACCTTTTACATCTAGAGCTAGAGGTGTGGCAATTTTGTTTCAAAGTACCATCCCCTTTCTTCTTAAAACTAAGGTCATTGACCCCAACAAGAGATATATTTTGATTTCTGGATGTATTAATTCCTATGACTCTTTTAAACATTTACGGGCCAAATTCAGATGACCCCACATTTTTTCGTGAAGTCTTTGATTTACTTCCAGATGATAGTTCTTCTAATATTTTATTGGCAGTGATTTAGTTGTTATTTGGATCCCTCTTTATCATCCACTAGACCTCCACCAATAATCAATACAGTGCAAACACTGAACAATTTGATTAAATATAGAAATATGGTAGACATCTGGCGTTTATCACCCAGATAAGCATGAATATTTGTTTTATTCACACGTTCATCCATCTTATACCAGAACAGACTATTTTTTAATAGGAGGCGGCTTAATCTCCAGTATTAGCCACTCACAGTATCAGGAGAGCTTCATTTCCGGTAGATTTTCTTATTTTTAATGTGCATCACCTCTTGAATATATTGTATTCTGATCTTGGTAAGGATACTCATGCAGCAGTTTTGTCACTAGACGCTCAGAAAGCTTTTGATTGTAGTGAGTGGGTGGCCTTATCTGTTTGAAACCTTGAGGAGGTTTGGTTTTGGGAAGAGTTTTGTGGAGTGGATCGAAATAATTTATTGTTTTCCTAAATCATCTGTTATTACAAATTATACTTTATCTAAACCATTCAGTTTATATTGTGGTGTGAGACAGGGAGATTGTGTGTCCCCTCTTCTTTTTAACATAGCATTAGAAACTTTGGCAATTGGGATCAGGAGTCATTCTAATATAAAGGGTATTTCAGTGGGAACATCAGAATGTCTTGTAACGTTGTATGCTGATGATTTATTGCCCATGTTAAAGAACCCTGAAACAGATATCCCTCATCTTCTACAGCATATCAAAACATTCAGCAAATCTCGGGCTATTCAATCAATTGGAACAAAAGTGAACTAATGTTCATTGGAGGTAATCAGACCCTACTGGACTGCCCTGTCATGGTTGTGCAAAAACACATACTTGGGTCTTAAGATACCCAAAAATCCAAAACCTTCGTTCAAATTAAACTTTTTAGAAGGTATTGATAAATTGGCACGCACTATAGAATACTGGAGGACCTTGCCTCTATCCATGATTGGCCGTGTAACTGCTGTCAAGATGGTATCCAGTGTTTCCCACATATAGGTGAAACTTGGGTGGCCCGCCCAGGTTTCTGAAGACCCGCCCAGGTTTCATGGGATGACCCTGCCTTAAAAACAACACAACTCCAACACTGCCTTCACACACTGACATGCGCACGTACTATATATAGGCTGTACTTGGGTGGCTCCTAGAAAATGACAGCGGAGGGGAGAAAGTGAGAAAACAAAACCTAATGTCCGACTGCCTTGAATGCGTCCCAGTTTCTTTTTTTTTTTTTTTTTTTTTTTTTTTTTTTTTTTTTTTTTTTTTTTTTTTTTTTTT
>VXCM01009540.1:0-13128 GCA_014773175.1 Lucifuga dentata | reverse complement strand
AATTTCGTTCTAGTGCACTGTTTTTTACGTGTCCTTGAATGACAATAAAGTTATCTATCTATCTATTCATTACTTGGTGCTCATAGCTCTTAGTTAATTAGCTCATAGTTCATAGCCCATAGTCCATACCCCACAGCCCATAACTCATTGCTCATAGCCCATAGGCTCATAGTTTATACCCCATAGCCCATAGCTCATAGTTAATAGCTAATAACTCATAGCTCATAGTTAATAGCTAATAGCTCATAGCACACAGTTTATAGCTAATAGCTTATAGTTCATAGTTCATTACTTGCAGCTCATAGCTCTTAGCCCATAGCTCATGGTTAATAGCTCATAGTTTATAGCTAATTGCTCATAGTTCATAGTTCATTGCTTGTAGCTCTTAGCTCTTAGCCCATAGCTCATAGTTAATAGCTCATAATTCATAGCTAACATCTCATAGTTCATAGTTCATTTCATGGTGCTCATAGCTCTTAACCCATAGCTAATAGTTAATTAGCTCATAGTTCATAGCCCATAGTTCATACTCCACATCCCATAGCTCATTGCTTATAGCCCATTGGCTCAGAGTTTATACCCCATATCCCATAGCTCATAGTTAATAGCGAATAGCTCATAGCTCATTGTTAATAGCTAATAGCTCATAGCTCACAGTTCATAGCTAATAGCTCATAGTTCATAGTTCATTACTTGTAGCTCATAGCTCTTAGCCCATAGCTCATAGTTAATAGCTCATAGTTTATAGCAAACATCTCATACTTCATAGTTCATTGCTTGGTGCTCATGGCTCCTAGCCCATAGCTCATAGTTTATAGCTGATAGCTCATATAGTTCATAGTTCATTGCTCAGTGCTCATAGCTCTTAGCCTATAGCTGATAGTTAATAGCTCATAGTTTATAGCAAACATCTCATAGTTCATAGTTCATTGCTTGGTGCTCATGGCTCCTAGCCCATAGCTCATAGTTTATAGCTGATAGCTCATATAGTTCATAGTTCATTGCTCAGTGCTCATAGCTCTTAGCCTATAGCTGATAGTTAATAGCTCATAGTTTATAGCAAACATCTCATAGTTCATAGTTCATTGCTTGGTGCTCATGGCTCCTAGCCCATAGCTCATAGTTTATAGCTGATAGCTCATATATTTCATAGTTCATTGCTTGGTGCTCATAGCTCTTAGCCTATAGCTCATAGTTAATAGGTCATAGTTTATAGCAAACATCTCATAGTTCATAGTTCATTTCTTGGTGCTCATGGCTCCTAGCCCATAGCTCATAGTTAATTAGCTCATAGTTCATAGCCCATAGTCCATACCCCACAGCCCATAGCTCATTGCTCATAGCCCATAGGCTCATAGTTTATAGCTAATAGCTCATAGCTCACAGTTCATACCTAATAGCTCATAGTTCATAGTTCATTACTTGTAGCTCATAGCTCTTAGCTCATAGCTCATAGTATATAGCTAATTGCTCATAGTTCATAGTTCATTGCTTGTAGCTCATAGCTCTTAGCCCATAGCTCATAGTTAATACCTCATAGTTCATAGCTAACAGCTCATAGTTCATAGTTCATTGCTTGGTGCTCATAGCTTTTAGCCCATAGCTCATATTTATAGCTCATAGTTCATAGCTAAAAGCTCATAGTTCATAGTTCATTGCTTCATTGCTTAGCTCTTAGCCCATAGCTCATAGTTAATTAGTAAATAGTTCTTAGCCCATAGTCCATACCCCACAGCCCATAGCTCATTGCTCATAGCCCATAGGCTCATATTTTATACCCGATAGCCCATAGCTCATAGTTAATAGCTAATAGCTCATAGTTCATCGTTAATAGCTAATAGCTCATAGCTCATAGTTAATAGCTAATAGCTCATAGCTCACAGTTCATACCTAATAGCTTATAGTTCATAGTTAATTACTTGTAGCTCATAGCTCTTAGCCCATAGCTCATAGTGAATAGCTCATTGCTCATAGCGAACAGCTTATAGTTCATAATTCATTGCTTGATACTGATAGCTCTTAGCCCATAGCTCATAGTTAATAGCTCATAGTTTTTAGCTAATACTTCAGAGTTCATAGTTCATTGCTTAGTTCTTATAGCTCTTAGCCCATAGCTCATAGTTAATAGCTCATTGCTCATAGCGAGCAGCTTATAGTTCATAGATCATTGCTTGGTGCTCATGGCTTTTAGCCCATAGCTCATAGTTTATAGCTGATAGCTCATATAGTTCATAGTTCATTGCTTGGTGCTCATAGCTCTTAGCCCATAGCTCATAGTTAATAGCTCATTGCTCATAGCGAGCAGCTTATAGTTCATAGATCATTGCTTGGTGCTCATGGCTTTTAGCCCATAGCTCATAGTTTATAGCTGATAGCTCATATAGTTCATAGTTCATTGCTTGGTGCTCATAGCTCTTAGCCCATAGCTCATAGTTAATAGCTCATAGTTCATAGCTAACATAGTTCATTACTTGGTGCTCATAGCTTTTAGCCCATAGCTCATAGTTAATTAGCTCATAGTTCATAGCCCATAGTCCATACCCCACAGCCCATAGCTCATTGCTCATAGCCCATAGGCTCATAGTTTATACCCCATAGCCCATAGCTCATAGTTAATAGCTAATAGCTCATAGCTCACAGTTCATAGCTAATAGCTCATAGTTCATAGTTCATTACTTGTAGCTCATAGCTCTTAGCCCATAGCTCATAGTTAATAGCTCATAGTTTATAGCTAATTGCTCATAGTTCATAGTTCATTGCTTGTTGCTCATAGCTCTTAGCCCATAGCTCATAGTTAATAGCTCATTGCTCATAGCGAGCAGCTTATAGTTCATAGATCATTGCTTGGTGCTCATGGCTTTTAGCCCATAGCTCATAGTTTATAGCTGATAGCTCATATAGTTCATAGTTCATTGCTTGGTGCTCATAGCTCTTAGCCCATAGCTCATAGTTAATAGCTCATAGTTCATAGCTAACATAGTTCATTACTTGGTGCTCATAGCTTTTAGCCCATAGCTCATAGTTAATTAGCTCATAGTTCATAGCCCATAGTCCATACCCCACAGCCCATAGGCTCATAGTTTATACCCCATAGCCCATAGTTCATAGTTAATAGCTAATAACTTATAGCTCATAATTAATAGCTAATAGCTCATAGCACACAGTTCATAGCTAATAGCTCATAATTCATAGTTCATTACTTGCAGCTCATAGCTCTTAGCCCATAGCTCATAGTTAATAGCTCATAGTTTATAGCTAATTGCTCATAGTTCATAGTTCATTGCTTGTAGCTCATAGCTCTTAGCCCATAGCTCATAGTTAATAGCTCATAGTTCATAGCTAGCAGCTTATAGTTCATAGTTCATTGCTTGGTGCTCATAGCTCTTAGCCCATAGTTCATAATATATAACTAATTTCTCATTGTTCATAGTTCTTTGCTTGTAGCTCATAACTCTTAGCCCATAGCTCATATTTAATACCTCATAGTTCATAGCTAACAGCTCATAGTTTATAGTTCATTGCTTGGTGCTCATAGCTTTTAGCCCATAGTTCATATTTATAGCTCACAGTTCATAGCTAATAGCTCATATTTAATAGTTCATTACTTGTACCTCATAGCTCTTAGCCCATCGCTCATTGTTAATAGCTCATAGTTTATAGCTACTTGCTCATAGTTTGTACTTCATTGCTTGGTGCTCATATCTCTTAGCCCATAGCTCATAGTTAATAGCTCACAGTTAATAGCTAACAGCTCATAGTTTATAGTTCATTGCTTAGTGATCATAGCTCTTAGCCCATAGCTCATATTTAATTAGTTCATAGTTCATAGCCCATAGTGCATACCCCACAGCCAATAGCTCATTGCTCATAGCCCATAGGCTCATAGTTTATACCCCATAGTCCATAACTCATAGTTAATACCTAATAGCTCATAGCTCATAGTTAACAGCTAATAGCTCATAGTTCATAGTGCATTGCTTGTAGCTCAGAGCTCTTAGCCCATAGCTCATACTTAATTAGCTCATAGTTCATAGCCCATAGTCCATACCCTGCAGCCCATAGCTCATTGCTCATAGCCCATAGGCTCATAGTTTATACCCCATAGCCCATAGCTCATAGTTAATAGCTCATAGCTCATAGCTCTTAGTTCATAGCTCATAGCCCATAGCCTATAGCTTATACCTTATAGTCCATACCCCATAGCCCATAGCTTAAAGTTAATAGCTGATATTTCATAGCTCATAGCTCAGCGTTCATAGTTCATAGCTCATAGTTCTTAGCTCATAGCTCATAGTCCATAGCTCTTAGTTCATAGTTCATAGCTCATAGCTCATAATTCTTAGCTCAGAGTTCCAGCTCATAGTTCATAGCTCAATTTTCATAGCTGATAGCTCATAGTTCTTAGCTCATATTTCATAGCTCATAGCTCATAGTTCATAGCTCAAAGTTCATAGTTCATAGGTCATAGTTCTTAGCTCATAGTTCATAGCTCATAGTTCATAGCTCATAGTTTTTTGCTCATAGCTCATAGTTCATAGCTCATTGTTCACAGTTCATAGCTCATAGCTCATAGTTCATAGCTCATAGTTCATAGCTCATATCTCATAGCTCATAGTTCTTAGCCCATAGTTCTTAGCTAATAGTTCATAGCTCAAAGTTCATAGTTCATAGCTCATAGCTCTTTGCTCATCGCTCATAGTCCATAGCTCATAGTTCATAGCTCATAGTTCATAGCTCATAGCTCATAGCTCTTAGCTCATAGCTCATAGTCCATAGCTCATAATTCATAGCTCATAGCTCATAGTTCTTAGCTCATAGTTCATAGTTCTTAGGTCATAGTTCATAGCTCAAAGTTCATAGTTCTTAGCTCATAGTTTATAGGTCATCTTAGTTCATAGTTCATAGCTCATAGTTCTTAGCTAGTTTATAGCTATGAACCTTAGGCATCTTAAGAGGTGATCACATTCTGAGTTTGTCTTAATCATCAGGTATCATCATGCTGTATCTAAAAGTCTAAAAGGTCCTAAAGTTTCAGTGCTTCTTTTAAACTACATATCACACCTTCTTGAACTAATTTAATTAAATTACCATGAAATAACTGACACAGTCAATCTGGGATCAAATAGTATTTCAGTACAGAGCCACAGGTCAGCGTTTCTGACGTGTCAGACATGTCAGATGCATCAGATGTGTCAGTGTGTCAGACATGTCAGATGCATCAGATATGTCAGTGTGTCAGACGTGTCAGATGCATCAGACGTGTCAGTGCGTCAGACATGTCCACACCAAAGTGTTGTTCAGCAATTGAAATAATTGAAATATAGATTGAACTTTATGGTTTTCCAGATGAATATTGTAGATTGTTTAAACATTTCCAGTGAGTTCCTTCAGGATGAAGCTGTTTCCTCTAGTTGCTGCTTCCTGGCCTCTTGCTGTAGCCTGAGAATGCTGAATGATGCAGACTCATCCTTCCTCCTCCTCTCTCTTTGCTCTCTCACTTCTGTGGAAAAAGGAGGTGTGGACTGTGTTGTTGGCAGCAGGACAGCATGATTCAGTTTTTGGGAAGTGAAAACTCTTGAGGGAACAGGGGGGAGGCTGCAAAGGTCCAAGGAATGTGGGGGGAGTGACTGAGGGGTGGAGGTTTGGGGTTTAAATAGCAAAGCGCCGCCCCCTTAGAGAAACTTTGAGTCTGAACATCCTCCTGCTGTTTGTCGCGCAGTTTGCTGAACAGACATGGAACCTGTCCTGCAAATGTTCGCTCTCATGGTCGCATCATCGCTGCTGCAAAGCGCAGCATCGCTGCACCTCAACAACACGTAAGTACCAAACCTCACCTGTCTGCTGCGTCAGCGCCGCGCACGCGACCAGTTACCAAAGTTACAGCTGATGAAGCTTCGCGTTGTGATGAAGCTTCGTGTTGTGGTGGAGAGAAACTGCGTGATGTTGCGGTAGAAAAAGTCTGAATGTTGTTACGTAATCTGGATAAGAGCCGACTCAAGTGTATGCGTGTGCGCGCGCACGTGTAAACGTCTACGCAGTTGGTCATCAGGAGTGACACCAGGATGGCACCTGGTTCATTTCTAAGCAAACAAAAGTAGAGCGCTCCTCACTCTGACACTGTGCTCATTGTGTACCAGATGTGTACCAAACTCTCAGCCAGGAGTTTATCAAAACTAATTTATTAAAGTTAATGTGGAAATGATATGGCTAACATAGAGTTAAGTTTTTCCATTTATCTCTGCTGGATCATGTTTTAGAATAAAATTGTCTTAATGGCGTGATGCAGCAATCACTTTGATCATGGGAAATTCATATGGAATAAGATTTTCCCGAGTTTGTTTTTAATTGACATTCTCAGTTTTCATCCTTCTCTTGTTACAAAAGACCTTTTTGCCTCAGCGTGCTTCACCTTTACAAGTACACAAAGTACACTGCATCATCTCCACACTCCTCCCACTCCCACACCAGATGTGTACCAAGATCTGCACAGAACCAACTCCACACACACACACACACACACACACACACACACACACACACTACCTGATTCAGCTAATCAGGTGTGATGCATCAGGATCAGTGGGGCCTGAGGATCAAGAACCAAAAACACATCATAATAAACAGAAACACAAAACATTTTACAATATTTTATTCAATTTACTTTTTTCAATTTGCTGAATTACAGCAATTCAGCAAAGAAGAGTGGAACACAATTCCTCTACATGATGAGAAGACTATCAAAGCATTTCCGGTTATCAAAGCATTTGTTTATGAAGTTTAGAGGGTTATTACTTTTTCACTGGTGGTTAAAGGTGTTGGATAGTTTTTGTTTTTTACTTTAATAAATGAAATGATAATTTAAAAACTGTATTTTGTGTTTACTCTTTGTCTGACATTAAATTTTGTTTGAAGATGTAACATCTTTAAAGGATCATACCACCCATTTTGCATGTTTGAGCCTAATGTATTCTGTTTTCATACGTTACATTACTGACAATCATTTCCCAAAGAGATAAAACCATATTTCAGCTTTCCTGATATTTTGCAAAATCTCTTAATCTTTCAAAATCAAATATTCAAGTGATACACCCACCTTAAAAATCCATGTTTCTCCTGCTAATAGTTACACAGCCTTATGAAGCGTATCACAATAAACCGAAACCAATGGCAGTCTGGAAGGCAGGAAAAACATTTTTAATTCACCATTCCAGTAGTATGCTTTGGGAAATGATTGTCAGTAACGTTATGTGTATGAAAATTAAATATATTAGGCTCAAACATGCAAAATTGCCAGTATAGTCCTTTAAGTGTAACAAAAATGGAAAAATAGCAGGAACCAGGAATTTGCTAAATACTTTTTTTTTTTTTGCTGCTCTGTATTTACATAGAAAACACACTATTATATTATTATTATAACACATTCTGAATAAAATTCACAAAATCCACGTGTAAACACTCTCAGCTTAAACTTTTCACCTTTATCTCATGGCTTCATGGATTCAGCGTTTGAAACACATAACAACTCATTAGTTTCACCGGCTTAGTTTAATACTAGACATAATCGCAATTATGACGATGGTAATATTAAGCAGGACCAGACTCTGCTGAGTGGGCTCCGTGTGGAGGCGAATGCTGTGACTGTGGAAGGAGGATTTGTGCTAATGATGTGAGACACGGAATGCCACGTTACTTTTTACACTCTGAATGTTTGTGTGTGTGTTGTGTGTGAACCTGCAGCATTTTTGCCGTGACGGTGAGCTCTCAAGTTAAAGGCGGCAGCCAAGAGACCCTGTGTGCCCACATCCACGGCCCCACAGAGCCCGTCATTGTGACCGTCACTCTCAACGTGGAAACTTCTAGAACCGTTGTTCTGGAGGAGGCTGTCAAACAGGACTTTTACCGATGTGTCACCTTCCAGGTCAGAGTCAATACGCGTGCACACACACACACACACACACACACACACACACACACACACACACAGGACTGGCCCATGGCATAGGTGAACTAGGCGGTTGCCTATGGCCCCACGGCCGCTAGGGGGTGCCACACCAAGAAGTGAACTTTCAGGAGCTGCAGAGGTGTAACTAAATCTATGTGCTAACTTTGTGAGCTATATTACCTGATAGAAGCGGGAACAGTATATATAGAGCTCAATGTGCTTAGACAACTCACTAAAGGTGTGTTATAAAATGCACCTTTATTCAACCCACAACTAATATAACATGAAATTTATGCATATTATGGTTTGACATTACGTTTTAGTAAAGATGAGGCTCATAGAGATGTTTATGGAGTGGGTTGGGGGAATTGTGGGATGCAAGATTAATACTGTAGAGTGGGAGCTCTACAGTATTAAGTATTAATTAAGTATTAATTCCTAATAATGTACAAAGGGTAGCCACGCCCCTTTGTACATTATTAGGAATTACTACAGTAGTTTGAAATGTGTTTAATTTGCATTTTACTTTTGGCTGTTGAGGAGAATGAAATAAGATTAAAAATAACGAATAATATTTAGTAATCCACAGATATTCGTGTTTTTATTTATTTATTTATTTATTTTTAGCTTGACAGCATTCACATTGAAGATAACATCTCTTGTGCCCTTGGGTGAGAGCCCCCAGCAAATAACTTACCTAGGGCCTCAGAAAGACTAGGGCCAGCCCTGCACACACACACACACACACACACACACACACACACCTATGGTACAATGAAAATGATTTTTAAGATGAAGACTTTGATTTTGGGGTTTTGTGGAGGTTTAAAGCTCTCATGAGTTTTCAGGATCAGGTTTCGGCTCCTTTACGTTGACCTTCAACCTCATCATGCGGCTAATGATCCAGGCCGTCAATGGTGCTCTGTACGTTGGTGCTCTGGTTTCTGTCGCTGCTGCTTGGCGTTATGCAACGTATGAGGCGTGCACAGTGTTGGTGCTAGCTGACCGCACAGTGTGACCATTCTGCAGCCACCATCTATCTGCTTAGCAGCAACACAAAGGCTGCTTTCTGCACATACACACACACACACACGCACACACACACACAAACGCCCCTCACAAATTTGAAGCAGTTCCAGTTGCTCTTGCAGAATAGCACTTTAGCAGCAGGAAACACATGCCGGCAGCCTGACAGCGTTTGATCATGGCGGTCATTAAGCTCATGCAGTGAAAGTGGATCTCAGCAGGAGTGGGGCTGAGGGGGCCCGTGGGTCTGCTTCCACTTTTGGTGCACAAACATTCAACTCGCTGTTGCCATTTTCGCTGTCCGATGTTGTACTAGTCAGACAAAAGTGAAAAGTTGTACACTTGAGTGAAACAAAACGTTCACTCTGGCAGAAACACCATTACATGCTTCTTTTCTTTCCTCAAGCAAGGAAAAGTGCCTTCCTTCCTTCCTCCTTTCCTTTCTTCCTGTTCTGCTTTCCTCCTTTCCTGTCTTGCCTTCCTTCTCTCCTTGTTTCTCTTGTCCTTCCTCCTTTCCTTGAATCCTTCCTGCCTTTGTGTCCTACCCTTCCTGTCCTGGTCCCTGCCTGGTCTTTGGACTGGCTGTTTGCAGCAGCTGTTTGTGTGTGTTGGTGTTTCAGGTTCCTCTAGTGCTTGCTAAGGCTGTCGGCACAGTCACTGTAGCCGTTAAGGGCGAGATGGACTCAATGAGCAAGACCACCAAAGTCCTCGTTCAGCCTTCCTCCTCCTCCTCCTCCCTCCACATCATCCAGACTGATAAACCCATCTACAAGCCGGGTCAGACAGGTGAGTATCTGATGTGGAGCCCTGCCTGTATGAACTTAATCATTTTAATGTCTTATCATCAATATTACAGTAAACAGGGCTCAACGTTAACTTTCAAAAGTGGTTGCCCGGTCGGGCCACCTGGATGTGAATTGTGGTTGCCCTGACCAANACGTTAACTTTCAAAAGTGGTTGCCCGGTCGGGCCACCTGGATGTGAATTGTGGTTGCCCTGACCAATTGTTTGGTTGCCCGGTCTTTGTTCAGCAGGGCAGCACAGAAATTTTAAAAAATCACAGATTTGATCTCTGTTTTTACAATCTCACTGTACTACACATTAGCTGCGTTTCCATCCAACTTATTCNAGATTTGATCTCTGTTTTTACAATCTCACTGTACTACACATTAGCTGCGTTTCCATCCAACTTATTCGCATATTTAATGCACATTTCTGGTTATTCGATTATTCGATTAAAGGAAATGCAAATTGATGAGCGTTTCCATCAACTACGTTATGAATTATCTCAGAGGTGATTTAATGCTACATAAACTAATGTCCACAGCAAAACATACAGCATGCAGAGTTCCAATGAAACCTTGGTGTGAAGGAATACTTATTACAGCTCATATGCAGTTATACACGTCTTATTAATGCAGCCAACAGGCTAGCAATGCTAACGATAGCACGTTGGCGTCCTATAAACTCGTTAAGTACTGAGTACCGTGTGGTGGTGAAACTTTCAGTGTGGGTAAAACAATCGTTTACACGGCATTTCAAGTTATTTGTGAAAATTTTATACGTTTTTCAGATATAGCGAAAAAACGGATCCATTGTTCTGCAGGCGCTTGTTAACAACTACCTACTCTTCTGAGATGTGTGTCTGTGTGTGTGTGTGTGCGCATGCTCACCAGGTAGCACGTCACTTCCTTATCTTAATGCGAATAGCCTGTTTCCATCCACTTTATTCGCATTTTGTCTTATGTGAATAGTCAGTTGATCCACCTCTGCCAAGCGCATAAGTTTTTAATGCACATTTTGCAGTTTATGCTAATTAACAGTGTTTCCATCCAAACTTTCTAATGCGCATGTTCATTATTCGCATAAAAATAGTTGGATGGAAATGCACCTAGTGCTGCTGGAATCCACTGCTGGAGGTCAAACTACGTTCTTGTCAGTAATTAAAATGATAATGATAATGATAATTTAAATGAAATTTTAGCATTTTAACACCGACTTTCTCTATATTCCGAATCAGCGCACTAATATTAGAACCTGCGTGAAAAGCTGTGCAGACGACCAGTTTTCGTAAGTAAAATGGCGGACCGAGTCAAACTAAAAAAAACTGCACAAATATGTGAAGATTTATCTAAAATTACAACACACTGAACAGAATTAGTGTTCAGAGGTTGGTTGCCCGGTCGGGCCACCTGCCAAAGGTACGTAGTGGCCTGAACTAAGGCCATGGTTGCCCATGGCAACTGTTAATGTCGAGCCCTGAGTATATGACTTGTATATTACAAATGTATTAGTTTTACAGCTTGACTCATTGCTTCCCATTCAGCATTATTTGCAGTTTTAAATGACTTTATATCTGCATAAATTGGAGCCACTATATGACATCTGTAGGAATTATGCCCATGTAAAGGATTCATAAAAATATTCATTAATGGATTTAGTTTTATAATTTCAAAGGGATGTTGAAATTAACCGTTTAACGATTGATTGTCCTTATAAAATTTAACGGTTTCTAAACTGTACGAATTTAGTTTATTTAGAAAATGTTGTTTTAATTTAATTGTTGTTTTCATTGTTTAGAAACTACGAGCAAACAAGTGTCTGAGTTTACAGGGAAAAATGGTGAACTAAATTTTCTCAGTGCGTCTAACAATGGCTGTGTGTGTGTGTGTGTGTTTTAATTCTCTGCGGCTTTAGCAAATGATTTTCATGGCGGTGAGCCTTTAAAATATAAATCTGCCTCCAAAAGCCAATTTTGGTTCTTTGTGATTTTAACTTGCAAATTTGGATTAAAAAAAAAAAAAAAAAAAAATTGGTTGTTTGTTTTTTCTTTTTTTATAGTGTATTAAATTTTTCAATAATTCATGTCAAATTCACTGTAATATTTTGTTAGCATTACTGCAGAGAAATGAGACAATGGTAGATACTCAGCAGCAATTTGTTATTATCAGACACTTTTCCATTTTATTCCTTAAGAAGAACATAATGGAAAATTAATTTTCATCAGTCCATCAAGCAGAAATCTCTCCTGAATGATTTTGATCTGCATGATTCATTATTATATTCAGAGAATAAATTGATGGCATCTCTTGTTTTTTTATTTTCTTTTTAAAGTCCGGTTTCGGATTGTCTCTCTGGATGCCAGTTTCCTCCCACTAAATCGTGTGGTAAGGTTTGTTTTGTTTTTTTTTAATCTCCAAAATGATGTTTTTTTTTTAATCGTGCAATATTTCCAGCCTCTGACAGCATCAGCCTGTGGGTTTTGTGATTTCTGCTGTGATTTGGGGTTTATTTGGGTTCAGAGAGTGGGAGCTGTTTGTTGACTTGGAGGACAGTGTGGGTGTGCAGGGCTGTGTGGAACAGCTGGTGAACGTGCTGTTAGAGTTTGTTTGCTGTTTGACCCAAATATTTGAATTCATCTTTTCTAACACGACTGGATGCAGACAAATAATCTCATAAGGATGATTTGAAATCTGTTTTTGTGCTTGCTCTTTCTGCACTGCCCTTCACTTTCAACCTGCTGGACATTTTCCCTTAAATTTCCCCTTAAAGTGAAGAAAACATTCCTGCGTTTCACACAATAAGCTGCTGGCGTCACAGCAAAGCCAACATGCCAATTCAGCAAAACAAACCTGAGTTCTCGGCATCAGAATTGTGAGTTTTTCAGAGGAACAGACAAATAATTCCCAACCGTTTGGTTGCAACTGCTAAACAAAGAAAATAGATCTGGGCAACGCTTTAGGTTTGGTTTCTACGGAAGAGGATTAGGGCCACTACAAAAAAAAAAAAAAAAAAAAAANTGAGAAAAAAGTCAGAATTCTGACTTTAATATCAGAATTTTGAGAAAAAAGTCAGAATTCTGAGATTTAAAGTCAGAATTCTGAGAAAAAAGTCAAAATTCTGAGATTAAAGTCAGAATTCTGAGAAAAAAGTCAGAATTCTGAGAAAAAAGTCAGAATTCTGACTTTATGTCAATACCATAGGGTTTCAATTTATCATAGCCGTCTATGTGCCAAAGTGCATTAGGCCCTCTGCAGGTATACTGACGTCTTCTCAAGCGTCGTGCTCACCTTAATTCCACACCTTCAGGATCAACCAGTTTGATGATACGTCTTATGGTGTCCTGTGATACAACAAATCCCAACTGAACTGCACGAAGA
>VXCM01009539.1:0-10255 GCA_014773175.1 Lucifuga dentata | reverse complement strand
TGTCATGATCTGTTCTTTGGTCACTTCCTGTTTTATTTTGTAGTCTTGGTTTTGTTGCTGTCTAGTTTGCTTTACTTCCGGTTTTTGTTTAGTTTCCCTCCAGTTTTCTACATCACCTGTGTTCTATCAGTTAATCACCTCTTCAGTATTTATACTACCCTGGGTTCCTTAGTTTTATGCCAGATTGTCTTGTTTGCCTGGTTAGCTTGTTTCTTGTCTCCTGTTTTTCCTGCCTTTATGTTTGATGGTTTGATTCTTCTGTTTTGTCGCCGCCTGCCTTTTGAATTATCTGCCTGATTCCTGTAAGTTCATTCTGCATCACCATCTGTTGTTATTTTGCCTGGACAGAAATTAAAGACTGTTTTTTCACATAATCTGCCTGAGCCTGCATTTGAGTCCTCACTCCTGAACCCTCCCATGACATATATGTACATTGCATTGTATGTGTTCTTACTTTGCAAATAAACCTTTCTCAAAACACTCTAATTTGTTATTTAACATTTCTTGGTGGAAGCCTTTTTGCAGAACATTTTTAACAAATTATGCTATTAAAAAGTGAGGGCAAAAAATTGGTCATTTCAAAAAGTGGTGGGGACATGTCCTCAGCATCCCCAATGTAAATGACACCTATGATATATATCTATATCTATCTAGATAGATAGATAGATGTCATGCACCCTAACCCTTACCCCCCGCCATGCTTAGCACCTTGGACGAGAAGGAGTTGGAGGAGGGGAGCAGTAGCGAGGAGCACCCACGCAGTGAGCAAGTCCCTTCACCGGCAGTCACTGCTGATGGCTCAAATGCTGGGAGTGCCTGTGAAGCCCCACCTGTCGGTGGGTGTGATCGGTGCCGTGTTCAAATGGCCAAAATCGTCCGCCCCAAAGCTAAGCTCTAGTTCCTCTCCGAGGCTTCACATGACCCCCAGCAGCAGACCAGCATCTCGCTGTGAGGCCAAGGAAGCTTTGTAGCCGCTCAGCATGCGATCTTCCAACATTTGGTAAGCGATTCTGACCTGTGGTAAACATTTTGGGGCAATTTGTCAGATATTGCAGCTAACTACTGTTCTTGAATCCATTCAGAACACTGTTCAAGGTGTAGCTGTCACACCTAGGCGGCGACAACGCTAAGCAGAGAGAGAATGCCCATCAGAGAGTGCATCACGTCCGGCACTGGCTGGGCCACGTGTCCTCGGTCAAGACGCCTCAGGTGGACTTTGCATTCCACTTCAGGGTAGGTGAAATTCTTCTTGTTTGGCTGCACGTGGTGCATGCTAGTGGGTGCTGCTGCTGCTGTTGACGATGATGTGATGTGGTGCATGGATCTGTTGCAGATGGGTGGACAGCATGAGGGACTACCAAGTGACAATGCGCAAGACATGTGCAAAGCATCCGTATGTTCCTGGTGTTCCTCCAGTGAGCTCATCTGCCTCTGGTATGCGCCTCTCAGAAGCATCTCTCAGCTGGCATGTTCCTCTTGGATGGCATACAACGGCGTGTCTAAGATGCTGCTCTCTCACAGACAGGCAGTGTGCTCGGACAAGTCTGGTAAGTGATTAGACTGCCGTGTGTTGAACCTGAATGTCATATCCCATGGTCTATCCTTACCTGCTCTCATCTCTTAGGGAACGTGGTTGACTCAGAGCACTTGTATGACTTTGTCACCAGGGCAGCAGTGGACATCCCACGTGCGCTGCTCAGCTAGGCATTGCCTAAAATTACTGGCTGCAGGGCGCATGTCTTTGGGCTGCTGGCTGGATATGCGGCCTGCCTCACCAGTCACTGCAGAGGGGTGATGGAAAACATGAGAGTGTCGGAGGTCGTGGGTGCTGTGAGAGGCCAAGATCAGTAGTTTGTCATCAAGGTGGGTGTTGCTGTCTGGTGCTGGTGTTGTGGTGTTGGTCTGTAACGTCTCTCTGCCATCCTCCCACCAGATCACACACATCACAAGATGGTGTCCACCTACGGCCAGGCCATGGTACCACTCATACCTGAGGAGTATAGCTGGTTTTGCCGGCTGGTCGCGGTTCAAGAGAGCCTTGATGGCAGGGAATCTGAGCTCCTCTTAATCAACCCAAGGTGGCCCCTTCAAATTGTTCCTCTGGTCATTTCAGCACGAGTGGCAGGCCTATGGTTTCCCTGGTAATCTGACGTTTGGCCTCATATGCACTTCTGTGAGTACTTACATTGGTTGCTCTTTGGATTCGTCTGGAAGATTGCAGGTGCGTCGACTAATGTGTCATACGACAGAGAGAGCAGAGGCCTTCTATAAGGCTGAACATGATGTCCGCGAGGCGTGGGAGTGTTGAAATCTCACACAGGAGGCGTTGCAAAAATATAGAGACTGTTCATGACAGCGGCATTTCCCACCCACAAGCTCACCACCTACATCCATCAGCAGCCCACCGACCACATCCAGCAGCTGCCTTACATGGTGAGGCAGCTGCCCCGACCCGATGTCAGCCGGGTTCTCTTCCCCGGTCTACTGGTGGAAAAAAAAAACATGAAAGACTAGATGCTCACAAACACTCTGAATAGGTCTTTTTTCCTGTTTAAAATTCCATGAAATCTGCTGTTTATATCTGTTGAAAAAGTCTTAAAAATTTTGTTTATTTGCACTTGTATGAATAAAAAAGTGTGACTGGAAATTCCTGGTTGTCTGCTTCTGAATTAAACGCTTCCTTCCAGCTTCCCAGTTTCGTCTCTGAATGCTAGACACCTTGTGGATCTTTTCACCGGGGCTTCCCAATCCACTGGTCAAGCGATTCCTTCCACACGGTTCCAATCCACGATCACTAATTAGGGAGGTGCCTCGGTCCCACAGGGCTTTCATTCCTTCTCCTATGAAAAATACTTTTGTCACAGACTTTAATTTCCATGTGACACTGGTAACCCTCCTGACAAATAATTTATGTGCCCCTGTGTAGCAAGACTGGAAAAGTAACTGGGATAATTATTTAACTCATTCCGAATCACTACATAGGATTCTTGACATACCCAGAATTAGCATCAGATAACAGCATTCATTCCCTTTTTAACCCTTCACGCACTGAGCGGCCTGGTACCAGGCCCAGCACTTCCGGTGTAGCGTTTGCATGTTTTATAATCCATTCCTCAATAAAATAGAGATATATGAATATCTACAGAAAGCTTAGATTCTCCTGAACAAAATGAGCCCAAGCATGACATTTTATGACCACTCAATCCCGAGATAAATGTACAACATAAAGCTACTATACTACTCAGAGGGTATGTTGTGCTACTAAAGCACAACATACCCTCTGAGCCGAAGTATAGGTTTGACTTCTCGGTAACCTAACTTCCCAGGGCGGTCTAACTTTTACAATCCCTCTCTGTGATTCGATGGTAGACATTGATAGGATTTGGTTGATAGGTCAACTGCCCTATCAGCTTTTGTTTAGCCATGGCAACAGGCTTGTGTAATGCATGTGTAGCAGGGAAACTGCATTTAGGACTTACGGTAGTGTATTTCTACCTGCCCTGGTATTGGGGACACTATGGTAGGTCTGTTCTGCTTTTCCTTATTCTGTATGTGGGGGGAGGAGATGCACACTCAGGTATAAACAGGTGTGGCTTATTAGCCCGTGATTCTGCTACTCATGAAAAAGCCCGTGTGAAACCCTGTGTAACTGCTAACCTGTGATGTTGGTCCGGCACACTGATGTACAGAGATTTCTGACAACATGGACTGTTTGATGGTAACCAGTGTAACATTGCCAGCTGATAGGCAACAGACATTGTTCTACTTGAGGTAAGTGATTGCATGTGTTGTGCTAGTAGGGTAATTTTAACCGAGAGAGAGAGGCTTTGACGAATATGAATTCATACAGATGTATTTGGCCCTGGCGTGATGGAGTACGGAGTTGAGAGCTGCAGGACAGATTGATTATCATCAGAGGTAGCAGTTTAAATTTATTTGTATAATTAGGGGTGTTATGCATTATGTGTTATGTGTGGTGATAATGGCCCCCCTGCTTTGATTTCCACAGATTGGCTGAATTGAACAGCACATAGCAAGAACAGTTTGTTGCTATTTTGCCTTTAGTCGGTGGTATGACGCCGTTATCTAGTTCAGTCTATATGTTCTGATTTCGGTCTCTATGAATTGAATCCAGCTGACTTTTTAGTATTGTGAGAATTGTACTTACTTTGTGCGTTTGTAGGATTATCCAGCTGTCCATTTGTTCTTAAAATCCAGGTTGTGTTTGTGTTTTCTGGCTTCCCACTGTGAATTACCTTGGTGGGAGTGTGGTTGAGTTGCTGGGGCAGGCCTGCTTGGTCCTGTGTTCTTTTTTTATTGCATGCTGGCTGTGTTTTAAGATTTTCTACAAAGTGTGTATTTCTCTGTATTGAAAATTTGCGTGAGTCACTGCGCTTGCGCGAGTCTTTTAGGAAGACCATCCCATTGGCCCACAGACTCCAACAGCTACATATCTAAGGGGCTTGGAGACCCCCCATCTGTGGAAAAGCTCTGAACTTTTTGTCCAGAAAACGCTTTTATTATGTACTTTGGGTATTAAATTTTGAGATTTTAAATTATTGCATTTAGAAATAAAGCATGCTCATTTGATTTAGATTGGAAAGAATAAACTGAATTTTTGTTAAACCAGAAGCCACGTTTGTCATTTGTTTTACATTTACCTGTGATTGCGGTCACACGTATAATGTATGCGTAAAATTTCAGCGACGGTCCAGGGACCGTGCCACGTCCCTATGTAACTTTCATAATGTTTTATAATCACTATCTCTCAACAAAATGGCAATATATGGATATCAATGGAAAGCTTAACTTCTCCTGAACAAAATAAGCCCAACTATGACATTTTATGACCATGTGATCTTGAGATAAATGTCACCAAACCACAAGTTTGTCTCCAGGCTAAAGCATAGCTTTGTCACTTCGTGATTACATAACTTCTGATGGCAGTCTAAATTTTAAATTCCCTTTCTGTGATTCGATAGTAGATTTGAATAGGATTTGATTGATAGGTCAACTGCCCTATCAGCTTCTGTCTACAGCAACAGGCACATTTTAAAGGCACCTTACCTCACTTTCCTGGATTGTTGAGAGAGACTACACGTCATTTTGAGACTACATGTGGTTTTTTTTTTTTCAAAATGCCTTCAATAAAGAAGCATTACACCGTCGAGGAGGCTTTGGAGCTGATTCTGAATCATGAACCAGCGGATGGTCTCATCAAGTCTGATGGTTCTGATTCTGAAGAGGCTTTATCAGATGATCCCACTAGCGAGGAAGTAATTACCTGTTAGCTTAGCTGTTGTTAGCTTACTGATTGTTAGCTTGGCTTTTTTTTTTTTTTTTTNTTTTTTTTTTTTTTTTTTAGGATTTTTCCTGTTTATTATTGGTATATATTTATATTGGTAATGTTTATATTGGTATTACTGTTTATATTGGTTTTATAGAGCCTAGCAGTTTTATTAGTTTGTCCATTGTTGATTTATGAGATGTATTTTTAGAGATTCTAGTGGCTATCAGATGATCTGCATAGCCAGTAAGTAACGCTTTTGTTGGTATTTGGTACTTTATTCAGTTTAGTTATAATTTGGTGCATCAAGATCTGCATCACTAGATCTTTTGGCCTAGAGAGTGAGCAACACACACTCTTGAAGTCATCTGCTCGTGGTGGAACTCTAAGAAGCAATTCCGGCCCGTCTGTTCCAACGGCCCTCCTCCAGTTCAAAGGAAGCATCGTGGTTCGAACCTTGTCCCGAAGCCATGAATTGGATCCTGTCATCCTCCAAAACCAACCGGACCAGACCGTGCCTGCTGAAATCCAGCCGAGCGGGACCGAACGCTCTCTGAGACCACGACACTGCTTGAGAGACCACATCCCTCTCTCAAAGTAAGCAAATCTTGTCTAGCCAAAGTGAAGTGATGCAAACTTTAAATTTCTCCTCCTAATAAAAATTTCCGTTCTCACACATACTCCATCCCAAGTAAAGTTACCTTCCGTTCCATTAGTGTAGCTTAGTGTTTTATTCTGAAATCCACCGATCTTCCATTGCTCAACCGTTCAGTATTGTATTCATATTTCATTTATCTTTACCTCATTTGCTCTATTCCATGTTTACTTTATGTGTGAATAAATGCTAAACTGTGGAATATTCGCCTTGTCTGCCTTTTTCAGTGTGATAAGGGTATCACTGATAGCAACAGGCTCATTATTCAAATTATTTGAGACTGATCATGTTAATCTAAAGTGAAGAATTCTAGTATTGAGTTGAATAGAAGTTTGCTCTAATTAAAAGAGTTGGTGCCCTACGAGTGTAAATTCAATATTTCCCCAATTTGTTCTAATTCTAAGATTATCTGTTCAACTCCTTTCCTGAGCATTTATGTTACACCTGGTAATCCAATAGACTTTAATTTCCATGTGACCCTGGTAACCCTCCAGACTTTGTCAATTTCTGGGTAAGATGCAGCCTGTCTACATGCCTGAGAGTGCTCAATTCCTGGCAGCGGCCAGCCCACCTCCCCTGTCTGGATCCCAAGAACCAGGCGCTCTCTGGATCCCAGTCTACCCGCCCAAGAGTACTCAATTCCTGGGTAAGATGCAGTCTGCCCCTCCTGTTGTGAAAAAGCATTCAACTTCCCAGCCTCCACAACAGGGACCCCAGAAAACTGTAAATTAAAGCCAGCAGGAGACAGCTTCTGGGCACTCAGAATGTAATCAGAGGGCCCCTCTATCATCTGCGGGGATTCTGGTGGCCAGCGGATGGGAAATAGTTTTTTTTTTTTTTTCCCCAAAACACATAAAATCAACATTATACAGGACAAAGAGGCTGAAAAGCTCAAAATTCTCAAAAATCCCTGACCTGAGGTGCTCTCTGCCCGGCCAACACAGCCCTGGTTGTTCCTGGTGACATCTCTGGATGCCTACATTTTCAAAAACCAGGTTTCTATAATCGTGCAAGAGGTGGTACCGAGATGCATCAAAAAGCGCCAAGGCTATAAAATGGGAGATGCCTCAGTCCTCTGGGGATTTCATTCCTTCTCCTACGAAAAATACTTTTTTTTCCACACAGACTTACTAATTTCCATGTGACCCTGGTAACCCTCCAGACTATGTCAATTCCTGGGTAAGATGCAGCCTGCCTCCCCGTCTGGATTTTCTCTTTTTTTGTGGGGTTTTATTTTATGTCTGTGTTTTCTTTCTTTTTTTCTCCTTGATTTCTTATGGGCCCCTGCTGAAACAGGTGACACACAGGAGAGTCCTCACATGCTGGGTAACAGACAGCCTGCCTCCCCTGTCTGGATTTTCTCTTTTTTTGTGGGTTTTTTTTTTTTTTTNTTTTTTTTTTTTTTTCTCAATTTCACTCACTCATACCTCCATCATTGATGGACCAAGCGCTCCTAATGTTTCAAGCTGAAATCAGTGCACGTCTACGGCATGCAAAAACGTGGAATGAGGCGTGGAGGTGAGTTGCCCAGACTTTCTCATTCCAACACATCGTTTTGATTCCACACACCGATTAACCCATCTCTACAAATGTTACTCAAAATGTCTCTGATCCCCTACCCCTACCCCTTACCCCCATATACATATGTATGGAGAGTACAGTGCCGCCCACAAGCTATGTCAGAGTTTGACCAACATCCTGACATGTCTGATATCTGATAGTGAGCTAGAAAACACGGGATGCTCCTGTAACTACAGAGACAACTTTACATAAGTGCTGCAACAACTGAAGCTCATTCATAAAGCTTCATAAAGCTCATTCATAATGTCACGGGTGGGTTCTGGGTTCTGACTGGACTCAAATGCAGGCTCAGGCAGGGAGTGTAAATAAACAGTCTTTTAATAACGACTTCAGGCAAAAATCAACTTACAAAAATCAGAGAGATAATCCAAAAATCAGGCAGCAACAAACGTAAAAGAACCAAACCATCAAACATAAAGGCAGGAACACCAGGAGCAGAAACAAGATGATCTGGCAGAGAACAAAGGCATCATGGGTAGTATATATACTGAAGTAAGTGATTAACTGATAGAACACAGGTGATGTAGAAAACTAGCAGGAAACTAAACAGACCGGAAGTAAAGCAAACTAGACAGCAAGAAAACCAAAGACTACAAAATAAAACAGGAAGTGACTAAAGAACAGATCATGACCACATAAAGCTCATTCATAAAGTTTCTGTTACATTAATCAGAGCACTGTGTCACATTCAGGTGTGTTGTTGTCAGGTGAGTAAAAGCCAATGAAGATGAAGGTGTTAATGAGCTGCTTCATGTTTAAGAGTCACGATTTATCCTGATTCATCTGCTGTTGGAGAGAAGCTGACAGGTTAAATCAGCAAAAGGAAACAAATTCTGCTTTAGAGATCACACTTTAAGACTGACACTAAAATAACAGATAAATCCACTCTTTAGGGTATGGAGGGTGTTTGTGTGTGTGTGTGTGTGTGTGTGTGTGTGTGTCAGAGATGCACAGGTTGAGTCTTGATGAAGAGATTCAGTGTCACTAGAATGTATCTGAGATCAGATCAAAACTTTGCATTTAAATAAACTGATTGCTCAGCTGAATGTTTTTATCTATCAAATGTATTGATCACTAACACAGACAATTTCAAACATCACTCAGATTTCATACTGATGAAATTTATCGTTAGGCCGTGGTCACACAAACACTTTTTATGGCGAAAATTTGTCATAAAATCAATTCATTTCAATGTGATTCGTGCAAATACTGGATTTGCTCACGGGGGCAAATAACTTCATGTGACAGAAAAAATTAATCTGCACAGTGACAAAATTAAAAAATCCTTGCAACATTTTCATTTTCGTGCCGAAAAATCTGTGCGATGCTTTCACATAGAGTTCAACTTTGTTGAATTTTGACATGCAAATTTGCATGGCTTCTCAATCCGTCTTGATTTCGCATGTTTGAACCTAATATATTCAGTTTTCATACATGTAATGTTACTGACAATCATTTCCCAAAGCATACTACTGGAACGGTGAATTAAAAATGTTTTTCCTACCTTCCAGACCTCCATTGGTTTCAGTTCATTCTGCTATTAAAATCAACTTGTTGATACTGTAAACGTTCTTGGGATAGGTAATCATCATCACCAACAAGACGTGTATTCAGGTTTTTTTTAGAAGTTATGTAATTTTAGCGTTTAAGCGGAATAAAAAGTGTGGAGTGAATGTATGCCTCTACCAGGGAATATAGTCCCAAAAGAAGACCTGCGTTTATGGAAAAATTTAAAGGACCGTGACTTCATAAGGCTGTGTAACTATTAGCAGGAGAAACATGGATTTTTAAGGTGGGTGTATCACTTGAATATTTGATTTTGAAAGATTAAGAGATTTTACAAAATAACAGGAAAGCTGAAATACGGTTTTATCCTTTGGGAAATGATTGTCAGTAACATAGCATGTATGAAAATTGGACATGACTCAAACATGCAAAATGGGTGGTATGGTCCTTTAATTCTTCTCATGTTTGGCAAAAAAGCATCAATGAGACATAAAGACACATCAACAGGAGAGAGAGGAAAACAGTGTTTGAGTCAGTGTCATGCTGCTGGGGGGGGGGNCATTCAGACCATGCGACAAGGCTCCACCCAGGGTGGATGCCCCCCCCACCCCCACTCCCACCAACAATATGAACTCTGATTTGGAGAGCAGCTGTGACTGTGAGCATGAAACATTGAAGGAAACAGCTGCCATGGATCCAGTACCATGCCACAGTCGCATAGTGTCTTGTCTGAGCGCACAGAGGAGGCCTGGGTTTGGGTAAGTTGGGGAGATGTCACCAATATCTGGCCTAGGAGAATTTCCAAGGCCTCTTTCTGTGTTTTTTTTTTTTTATCTGGAGACTCAGTATTTAGTGAGCACGTGTGCAGGCATCAATGAAACGACACAAAAAGCACTGAAGGAGTGAAGAAAGAGTGATCTGTTTTTAGATTTGAAGGAAGCTGTGGTGTTTTATTTCACTCTTCCAGCAATATCTCATCTGTTTGTTTTCTTACTTTCTTTTCTTACAGCGATCATTTGATTTATGGTCGATATGCACTTTTAAACACTGCGCTTTTGTGATATAAGACTGGCAGAAACTGTGGATTCTTATAAAATGTTTTTATACAGACAGGCTTTTAACTGATTTTGTTTGTATTTTGTCTGTTTTAGGCAATTTGTTTTAATTTCTTTTATTGTGAAGCACTTTGTGAGTTTTACTCTTGATAGGTGCTATATAAATAAACT
>VXCM01009538.1:0-19057 GCA_014773175.1 Lucifuga dentata | reverse complement strand
CTGAAATACAGTTTTATCCTTTGGGAAATGATTGTCAGTAACGTAACAAGTATGAAAATTGAATATATATATAAGGCAAAATGGCTGGTATGGTCCTTTACAAACAAAGACGCAGTGTTTCAATTGAGTTAGTCAAGTCAAAAACAACAAGTAGTAAATGACTTTCAGCTAAAGATGTTTAGTTTTCTCCAGACCTCTGAGATCTGAAGGTGGAGTTCTGCCAACATCTCCAGCCTGAAATACTAGCTGTCATTCACCGTTCCAGTAGTATGCTTTGGGAAATGATTGTCAGTAACATGTACGAAAATTGAATATATTAGGCTCAAACATGCAAAATGGGTGGTATGGTCCTTTAAATCTCTTTGGTGGGTTTAGTGTGTTTCCACAAAACAGTTCTGGTTCTTCAACAGGTTCCATTCAGTATCCATGGAACCATCTGGAGCCAGTTCACATTTTCACCAGTTTAAACTGGAACCATTTCATCACCAGCGGAAGTAACAGTGGAATTTTTTTTTTTTTAATTAATAGGTTTATGAACTGCTTTGTNATCACCAGCGGAAGTAACAGTGGAATTTTTTTTTTTTTAATTAATAGGTTTATGAACTGCTTTGTTTGCATTCAAGCTTTTAACATTTTATTAAAAGCATTTATTTAAATCAAACAGAGATACAATGCCCTCCATAATGTTTGGGACTGAGACACATCATTTCTTGATTTGCCTCTGAACTCCACAGTTTTAGGTTTATAATCAAACAGTTCACAAGTGGTTAAAGTGCACATCCTCCGATTTCATTAAAGGGTATTTTTGTACATTTTGGTTTCAGCATCATTCATCAACAAAATGCTTCTTGTTTTATGGAGCTGAGCTGGTATTGTGTCATAACGAAGATGTCTTGTTATAATGGAATAATTTGGCATTTAGTAATAATAAGAAGCATATGACATAATATTTAAGTGTCTGCTTAAAATGTGAAAAAGATGTGGTAATAATGAGAAAAAAATTCTTGTTGGCTTGAATTCTGGTTTATGATTAGCAGTCAATCCATAAAGTATGGTAAGTTTTTGTATTGGAAAGCGCTCTGCAGACTGAGTTATTAGCTTGTTCATGCAGCCTCCCTCTGTTTTCTGTCAGGCCATGAACTCATTAAAATATATTTTAAGAGACTCGCTGCAGTCGTCCTAATGCATATAAATCAAGATGGAAATCATCAGATAAAAGATGGTGGAGCACAAACATGAAACGTTCTTCTTAACCCTCAAACCCTGATGTTATGTTTCCCTTTGAGAAGCTTCAAAGTTAGAAAATATATTTTTCAGCGCTGCACAACGACGTCACATATTCTGCATCTGCCTTCAGATGCTTCAACAAAGTTGCAGCGCACCAAGCATCATACTTCAAAAGAAAAAACTTCACATCTGATGCAGCTTTTCTATGCCGTTAAATGAATTCAGCAAACACTGATATCTCAGCACCAAAGTAAAATGCAGTTTGGTGGTTTTGTTAACTTGGTGTAACATGACGGTGTTTCACCTCTGATTCTCAGCCTGTTTTCACCTGGTTTTTATTGCTTCATAACTTCTCATCTACTCATCACTGAACCATGAAAACTGAGCATACTATTAAATTTAACACGCTGAATTTAATGTTCTTCATGAAAACACAGCAGATCTTTTTTTTTTTACATTGAACCTCTGACTCTCTAACTTGTAATTTTGCATTTTGGTTCCCACACTTCTTATCCATCAAATTTAAGGCAGAAATCTGCAAGAATGATGAGGAAAAAAACAATCTCCCCTGAGGTCCATTTGTGTGTCAAACCTACCCAAACCAATCCAAACCTACCCTACCCAAACTAAACCTTCAATCCAATCCTACCCAAACCCCGACGAAATCTATCCAAAATGGCTAAAACAACATTTCAACAATTCATCATCTTCCTTCAAAATGATGAACTATGGATTTATTTTTAATTGGTGAAAGAAGTCTGCACTCTACATTCAGTCTACACTCAGTAACACTCTACCACTCAACAACCATAATGGCAAAGTGAAAACATGTTAGAAATATTTGGACTAGAAAAGAAGAACTGGATCAGCACTGGTTAACATGATGGATGCTCAGGCTGTCTCTATGGTGGAAGATGAAGGATTTGGCTTTGAAGGCGATGAAAAAGTAGCAGGAGAGGCAAAGTCTGATGTGTAGAAGGCGACAGCTATGAGTTTAACTTCTGATATGTCCATTCATACGGATGCAAACCTCGCTGTGACGTCCCACTACGTGGAGAGAACAAAGAGCTTTGCACCACAGTATTAGGCATGCAGCTATTTCTTCAAATTTACACAGTAGAAAACGTTGCTGAGGTGACAAACTCTCTGATGGAAGAATGGGGGTGTGAACAGGAAGGTGAGCGTTGATGTAAAATATGACAAGTTGATCTTACTTACAGTTTTTCTCAGTCACCTTTGGTACATTTCTCAGATCATCCTTAACATTTTCAAAACAGTAAGGGCATTTCTCAAAACAATTCGTACAAACAGCACCACACAATGCATGCCCTGCAAAAACCCATAACTTGCTCAAAATTCTTAGTTTATCTCTCAAAAGTAAATCTTTATGTCAGTGAACATGTCAGAGCATCAGAATGACAAGTCCTCCTGTNTCTCAAAAGTAAATCTTTATGTCAGTGAACATGTCAGAGCATCAGAATGACAAGTCCTCCTGTCATTTACAAACAAGATAGTCAAAATGCTTAGTCATGTTGTCAGTATAACAGTGTAATATTTGCTGATGTAAACTATGGCTAAGGTTTTGATGACAATGATTAAAAATGCACAAGGCTGCACTTTTGCTGTATGGCATATATGAATTTCAACAGTACAAAGTGACACATTACTGTATGTGTTGATTGGACAACGAAATCACAGTACAGAAAAGAAAAAGCAGCACTGCATATCACAAAGGAAAAAAATACAAAATTAGAAATGTAAACATAGGAAACACCATGTACATGCATACATGCAGTGCTGTATGGGGAGTTACAGTGAAGTCTTTCTACACCTCCTGATGTTCCTGTCAGGCCACAGATTCTCATCCACATCACAGCTGATATCTTCCCTTGAAATGCTGCATGGAAAGAATCTTTTGGAATAACTTATATATATATACCTCCTCAAAAATGTCCTCTATCATTCAAACATTTCATAGAGAGAACAGTTATGTAATCCAACAATGTGCTGTACTGTAATACTGTATATTTATTGTAATGCCTCATATCACATTCCACTTGTATTTTATAGTATGTAGTAAATATACTTTATACAGATACATACTGCACATATACACATATACTGTAACACACACACACACACTGCATATATATGTATACATATACAGTGTGTGTGTGTGTGTATATATATATATATATATATATATACACACACACACACACACACAGTATATACACACACATATACACACACACACACACACACACACTGTATATGTATACATACATATATGTATGTGTGTTTGTGTGTTACAGTATATGTACAGTATGTATCTGTATAAAGTATATTTACTATATACTATAAAATACAAGTGGAATGTGATATGAAGCATTACAGTAAGTATACAGTATTACAGTACAGCACATTGTTGGATTACATACCTGTTCTCTCTATGAAATGTTTGAATGATAGAGGATACGGATGTTCTCCCAACATGTGGCTGCACCATTCGACCAGCCTCGGCCATTGTAAGGCCATGATTGATTGATTGATTGATTTTCAGATTGGCTGATCTAACACTTCACACATTCCCTTCATTAGTGAAAGTCCAGATTCACCTGAGAGCAATTCATCAACGTAGCACATATTTACAAAAAAATCAAATAGAAATGTATATAAAATATATTTGACAAATTATGACAACTGGTTCTTTGCATGTAATGACTTATGCGATGAACTGATGCCTTTATGTTTTGGGGGGTAAGACTATTCAACAAGAACCAGTATAACACATTCTGATCAACATGACATAAGCAATTGATAATGTAGGAAACAGCAGACAATTGTACATAATCATTTGCATGGATGTGCCAAAGCATTTGCAATTTGTTTAAAAGAATGAGAAACTGCTTTTATGATGTGCACAAATGAGGAGATGATGTGGAGGTTAAACAAGTAGTTTTGAGAATTTCAGTTCTGATCTGAGAAATGTACCAAAGCAACTTAGAAAAACTGTAAAAAAAAAATCTAGGAAATCTACCTTGAAAAAGGTAAGTAAATATAACTATTAGTCGTAAGTAGTAGTCATCAATAGACATAAAGCAAACATAACTTAAGGCTAATAGTTATATTTATTTACGTTTTTCAAGGCAATCGGTTTCCTAGATTTTTTTAAGTAAGATCAACTTGTCACATTTTACAGTGCAGCAGCCAGTGACAGCATGTGCGAACCAGGTAAAAAAAAAAACTGACAATCTGTGTAGCTCATGCACTGAATTTGGTGGTTAAAAAGTCACGAGTTCAAAGCCCTGTGCTTAGAGACATCCAGGCAAGGGCGAGAAGGCTGGAATCATTTTTCAGATCCAGTTATTTGTGTTTTGAGGGGATAAACTTTGGTAACTGCTTGACAATGATGAAGGGGAGACGAGGATCAAGCAACAGCACTCTGCCAAATCTGGCGTTACCTCTGCGACCCTCTGCCATGATCATTAAACCCTCCCTGATACTGGTCACAACACCAAAATGTACAACTCCATCTTCACTGACTGTCACTGCCATTTTTGTGCAGTTCTGCCTCTTGTATTCCATGAGAAAGTTTTCTCTAAAGCAGCAGAAATCCTTTCTCTCCAAAAATATAATCTAGATGTCTCAATAATTAGCAATTACAGGCCAATATCAAACTTACCATTTCTGGGAAAAATAACTGAAAAGGTTGTTTTCCTACAGCTAAATTAATTGTTAAACTCAATATTTTTGGTATCTTTCAGGTTTCTGGTTTGTAGCCTCACCACAGCACTGAAACTGCTCTTGTTAGTCTTAAATGACATTAATCTAAACACAGATGGTGTAAAAATCTCTGTGCTCCTGTTATTAGACCTCAGTGCTGCATTTAACACCGTCAACACGACGCCTTAGCAGACAGGCTGTTTCTGCCACGGTCCTAGATTGGCTCAGATCCTACTTAACAGGTGGAGATCACTTAGTGTGTATTAGTAACTACACATCTGAGCAAACAGAGCTGATCTGTAGGGTTCCTCAAGTCAATCCTCTCCATGTTCCCATGAACACAAATTATGAAAAACAAGAAAAACAACAGTTTGTTACCATAACTATGCAGATGACACCCATGTATTTTACACCTAGGCCTTCAGTGCTATCCTCCCGCAATTAAACCACCTTCTAATAACCTCACCATGACACTGGGACTATATGCTGCGTTATTCAACGTAACCAGCCCATATTCACAGTGACAGTAACCTTTATCTAGCGTAATAAAGTGATTTAACATGAGGATCAACACCTATGACAGTTACAACACCCTAACTACAGAGACATGAATAGGATGTAGCATTATTACGCATTATGACAGGATGCTGCATCTCATATAAACATGGCATAGCCTAAATCAGTGTCATTACCAAAGAAACAAGAACAAACTCACAACATCCATCACATTTACTCATACGACCAGCAAGTAAGCTAAAATGCTGTAAAACACAAATAACACAATCAGATTCAACAGGCTTCTTCATAAAAATCCATCAAACTTACCAAAGCTGCTCATCATCTAAGACAAAGTCCATCCTCCTTTCTGTCTTTAGAAAGTTTAACCACACGGCTGTACATTATCTGTGCGTTTCAGTTCCAAAATGTGAAAAAAAAAGCGTTGTCAGTTAATCCATTTCCTCTCCTCCTTCAGCCATTGTGCGGTAAAAAAACAACAGGACTAAGTAAAAATCTAAATAAAAAATCCAAAGCACTACATCTAAAAATCTAAACGTCAAGAAAGAATGTTTAAATAAACATTAATGCTTATACGTTACTTTACGCTAATACGTTACGTGCTAGCTAGGTTTACTTGAGTTAGCTAAGCTAACCAGCTCTCTTCTTCTTCTTCTGATGAATTTCTGGCAGGCTGTTTAGCTGTTAGCATAACGCTGTACTCTGATGACATAGACCAAGGCCAGCTAGAAGGCCCTGACATGTAAAAGAATACGCCCAACATGGCAAACTCAAAATCTGATTGGTTAAAGAATATGACAGTCAACAATATCGTCCCATTTGCTTGAATAGCAGAGGGGATTCACTGGAGATTCTGAAGGCCTCAGGCTAGATTTTTTTACCTGGAGACAGCACAGGTGGAAAATCTGATTGGATAAAAGCTCTAATTTCTATGAGCTGCACTGGAAGCAGTGCAACAAAATTGATGGGAACGAACTTTGTAAAATACATATAGCATTAGTTAAAATATATATTAAATTATAAAAACATAATTTGATGATTCTGACAATCAGGGCCATTTCTGACCACTTTGGCGCCCTGGGCGAGACATCCATTGGCGCCCCTTCACCCTCATTCCCCAAAACACATGTATAGAAAAAAAAAAAAAGNTAGAAAAAAAAAAAAAGGCAGTTTCAGTCTTAACTTATAACACATTGCACTCATTGTTAACAAGGCTTTGTTAGGGGTCTACATTATTGTGTATTTTTGTCACAAGGAGGCACTACAGTGTAGCTACAGCGTTGGCCAAAAGTATGTCACCCCCCTGTATTTTTGTGTAAACTTTACCAAAGTACCATTCCAAACATAACAAAATTCATTTATTAGTATTTTACAAGTACAGGCAGTCTCTGACTTATGAATGTCCAACTTAGGAACAATCCGCACTTACGAACCGACTGCCATAACGCTTATTAAATTAAAAATTCGAGTTACATACAATGTTTCGTAATAATGAACAGTGCACTACTTTGCAATGCAAATCAAAACATTGCACATTGTCAGCGGTTCAATGGTATTATTATGTTTAAGATGTTTTAGTATATCTGGAAGGTTTCTTATGCATAGAAAGGTAAAATNATTATTATGTTTAAGATGTTTTAGTATATCTGGAAGGTTTCTTATGCATAGAAAGGTAAAATATATATGCTTGATACACACCTTACGTAACTGTTTTGACTTACGTACAAATCCGACTTAAAGACAGCCGTAGGAACGGAGCTTGTTCATAACTGGGGGAGTATTCGTTCAGAATATTCAATTATTCCTTAGGCTTGAATTTGGATTTCTGAGTAGGTAATATGACTGCAATATTTCTACAAGTCAGTGAAAACACGTGAAAACCATTTGACCTCTGACCCTACTTCAAAGAAAATGTTTTAACTTCCTGTTTGATCTCTACTAATAATATTGGTATTCTTCAAATCTTAACAATATGTCACAAGTGTCTTCCTACTTAACACTATTAACAACTACTGGCTTTTTTCTTACGTACTTGCTCTAACACACTAAAAAATACATTTTGTTGTGTTTAGAGTGGTATTTTAACTCAGAAATAAACATTTACACAAAAATANATACATTTTGTTGTGTTTAGAGTGGTATTTTAACTCAGAAATAAACATTTACACAAAAATACAGGCAAGTGCAATACTTTTGGCCAGTGCTGTAGGTGCAAATCACAATATGAAAAACTGCCTTTTTTTTTTTTTTTTNTTCTGTAGATAAGCAGGAAATTCACATGTTGCAGCAACACAGGACTCAAGAATATGAAGCAGGAAAAGCTGTCAGATTATACAAGTTAACAGAACAGTGAAAATCAGAAACTTTGCTTTGTACGAGTGTACAAGAATAGAATAACTGACTCTTTCTGTTGTATTTTTAATAGCTTACAAGTTATAGTACAGACTGAACAAAGTACAAAATAGAATAAAAATAAAAACTGCAATATAATAGCCTGAACACACTATACAAAATAAAATANAAAATAGAATAAAAATAAAAACTGCAATATAATAGCCTGAACACACTATACAAAATAAAATAGAAAAGCTGCACAATAAAAACTGTGCAAATATAGCATCCTAACTATTTGCAGCACATATCACAGTATGATTTACAATAATATTGCACATTAGAAAGAAGCAACCCAATCAGCAGCAGTTATCCCTGATGACTGTTAGTCTTATAACAGAAGGGACAAAGGACCTGCAGTAGTCTCCTTTCTGCACTTTGCATGGACTTTGTACAAACAAAATGCTAATAATCTTATTATAAACATCTATTACTTGAAGAACATAACACTTCTTAAAGTACATTTATGCTAAAACAACTAGTGTGTTAAGTTTAAATTACCGTTGTGGTAAATGATACTAAACTAAAACAGATTCATGTCATTGGCTAACCCTTATCCAGCTAATTAAATTAGCCAGCTGCTAGCTAGCTAGACAATGCCATAAACACTAGATAAAAANTTATCCAGCTAATTAAATTAGCCAGCTGCTAGCTAGCTAGACAATGCCATAAACACTAGATAAAAAACATTGCTGTACTTTTGCATTTAACTTTTTTTGCTTTCTCCTCTTCCTATTTTGAGCCCCAGAGCAGTTTGATCTTTTCATTATTATCTTTTTTTTTTTTTTTTNTTTTTTTTTTTTTTTTTTAACTTTGCTCGTTATTACTTCTTCCAACTGCTCAATGCAGTTTTACCTGCTCAGACTCCACCCACTGCTGCTGTTTCCTGTTAAGTTTGGAAAAAAATCAGGTCGATGTGTAATACTTCTCTGTCTACTTCCTTCTTTACAGAGTATTTTCTGTGTACTGCCCTGTGTCGTTCCAGAGAATAATATTGAAAAGGACAATGCGCCAAGTATAAATGCCTTGGTGTTCTGTGGAAGCGCGTGTGGTCGATGACAGCCGCTCGCACGAGTTTAACCGTTAAAGTAGAGCTGCTGTGTCTCAGGCTGGTTGGCAGGATGCCTCTTCTCAGGACAACATGAGCTCCAAACTCCTTCAGCTGTGTGTGTGTGTGTGTGTGTGTGTGTTGCAGCATTGNGACAACATGAGCTCCAAACTCCTTCAGCTGTGTGTGTGTGTGTGTGTGTGTGTGTTGCAGCATTGACTTACAATATTAAAGAAATGAATGAATACCATTTTACCAAGGGACCAAGTGCAGGTTGCAGGAGTATAAAATAAATAGGCAACAATAAATAAATAAAAAGAATTCTTTCTCTTTGGTGCCCCCTTTACCTGTAGGTGCCCTAGGCAACTGCCTGGGTTACCTATGCCAAAAAATGGCCATGCTGACAATCTCTAGGCCAGCAGAGAAGGCTTTGCTGGCCCTGACTGCACACTACTGATACGTATATATATATATATAGAGAGAGAGAGAGAGAGAGTGAGAGAGAGAGAGTTTTAATAAGACCAGAAACAGAGAACACATCACTAAAGAGTTTAGATCTCTGCACTGTTTCAGAGTTTAAAATGCTGCTGCTGGTTTATAAAACACGTAGGCCCAGATTCATAAAAACAGTGATAAGGAGTGGTGTTGCCTTAATGTGTGCCGTGATAATTGAAGCTCATTCATAAAACTTCTCCTAGATAATCAGCACCGCTGTCACATGAAGGCAGCGTTGCTGTGAGGTGTGACAAGTAAAAGCCGATGAAGATCAGTGTGTTAATGAGCTGCTGCATATTTACCAGCCACCATTTGTCCTGATTCATCTGGTTTTAAAGCCACAAATTGGCAAAAGAAACATGGGCTAGGCCATATTCTGCTTTAGAGCTCCTCGTTTTAAAAGATTGACACTAAAATAACAGCAAAACATGTATTTTNGGGGGGGGGGGGTTGAGTAACTCAGATGTGTAGTGTAACAGGTGAGGTGAATGAACACATCACGCCTGAACATGTCTCAGATCAGATCAAAACTCACCATTTAAAAACTGATCAGCTGAGTGAGTTTATCTATCAAAGTTATTGNCAGATCAGATCAAAACTCACCATTTAAAAACTGATCAGCTGAGTGAGTTTATCTATCAAAGTTATTGATCACTAACACATGAGGTAAACACAGTTTTAAATGTCGTCCAGATTTCATACCGCTGAAATTTACCAGCAGAATGAAGCAGGTCTTAATGTTAGCTTGTGGGTTTGTTTTATGAATAGCTACCGCCACATGTAAATAAGGAAATATCACAAGGTGCATTTCCATCCAACTATTTTTATGCGAATAATGAACATGCGCATTAGAAAATCTGGATGGAAACACCGTTAATTCACTTTAACTCCAAATGTGCATTAAAAATTTATGTGCTTAGCAGAGGTGGATCAACTGATTATTTGGTTAAGACAAAATGTGAATAAAGTGGATGGAAACAGTTTATTCGCATTAAGATGAGGATGTAATGTGCGCCTGCTGGGTGAGCACACACACACACACACANCACACACACACACACACACACACACACACACACACACCTCAGAAGAGCAGGTAGTCGTTAGCAAGTGCCTGCAGAACGATGGATCCATTATTTGTTATATCCGAAAAATGTATAAATTTTTCACAAATAACTTAAAACGCCGCATAAATGATTGTTTTACCCACACTGAAATTTTAAACCCACCACATGGTACTCGGTACTTAACGAGTTTATAGAGCACCAATGTTAGTGCTATCGTTAGCATCGCTAGCTTGTTGGCTGCATTTATAAGGTGTGGATAACTGCATGTGAGCCGTAATAAGTATTCTTCCACAACAAGGTTTCATTTAAACTCTGCATGCTGTGTTATGCTGTGAACATTAGTTTATGTAGGATGAAATCACCTCTGAGATAATTCATAACATAGCTGATGGAAACGTGCATCAATTCGCATTTCCTTTAATCGAATAACCAGAATGTGCATTAAATATACAAATAAGTTGGATGGAAACGCAGCAACAGTAACGCCTCTTTAAGGCTAACGCTAACATATGTCACTAACAAGTGTTTATGAATGAGGGAACGTGGTTACGCCATGATGTTTGTGCATAGCGATGCGGTAAATCATGTGGTAGGGTTTATGAATCTGGGCCTACATGTTTCAGGGCCAAAATATATTTCAGATCTGCTTCTGTGTTCTGAACCTCCAGATCTTTAAGATCGTCTGGCTCTGCTCTGATTCCTGTTCCTCAGGTCAGAACTAAACACGAAGAAGCAGCATTCAGTTTCTATGCACAGGTTATTTGGAACAAACTTCCAGAAGGTCAAAGGTCAGCCACATCACTACACTCTTTTAAATCAGAAAACATTTCTTTTATTAACGCTGACAGTATTTATCTCTGCACTGNTCACTACACTCTTTTAAATCAGAAAACATTTCTTTTATTAACGCTGACAGTATTTATCTCTGCACTGTCACACTTCTTTTAGCTCTTACACTTTCAAATTTGCTGTTTTAAATGCTTTCAAACTGTTTGTTTTGTTGATTCTATTTTATAATTTCATTTGCTTTTCTTTATTTTACTTTTATGTCTATGTATTTGTNTTTTGTTGATTCTATTTTATAATTTCATTTGCTTTTCTTTATTTTACTTTTATGTCTATGTATTTGTAAAGCACTTTGAATTGCCTTTGTGTCTGCATGATGCCGTACAAATAAACTCACCTTGCCTTATAGTCGCTGGCTGATGATAGGGTTAACAGAGCTGTGGTGATCAGGTGACTCAAAAGCAGAGAGGCTCCTTCTAGATGAGCCAGGCCTGCACAGAATCGATCATCGCCGATTGGTGCACAATGCATGGCGGTTAGATTTCTGTCCAACTTGATCCCGACTTGCTCTGATGTCAGTCAAACGTAGCAACGATAACCTCTGACATCAAGGCGGCGGCAGACTTTGGAGCCAGGCACCGCAGTTGCTCTCCACCGACTCCACGGCCTCAGGGCATGATGGGAAACGCCTGGCTCTCACCTGATCTAACAGCTGATTGGTTTAGACGTTGGCACAACAGTATGACGTTTTATAGAAACTTTTCATTTTTTTGAAATGGAGAGATTCTGTTTGTTGTTTTCTTGCTATTGTATCTCTTACAGCGTTTTGTATAATTTATGATGAAAGAATAAAAAAAAGAATTGGACAGATTCTGATTTTATTTGTCTGATTTTGAAGGTTTATTCTGTTAACAGAATACATGGTGATGGCAACTTTTTCCAGCCAGAGAGGCAGAAAGTATTTATTTCCAGAATTCCAGATACAATAACAGAACCTTAAATACTTTTAAATAATGTGATGAGACACAAATTCCTTTGGTAACAAGAGAGATTTTATTGTTACTAGGGTCCGCACGTGATCCGTGAACAACAAGTAGCAGACTGTGTCCGACTTGACAGCCGACTTTTAGCTCCTCCCCCTGCTGCTGCCATCTGCTCTCGTCTGTTTTCCAAACGAGCCTAAAATCAGGGGATTGGGAACAGGTGAGGAGGTCAGGTGGTCGTGTCAGGCCGAGAAGCTCGGGGGTGATGGCTAGTGGACAGAGAGTGAACTGCAGATTCATGACAGGAGGGTTTTGTTCTTCCTCAGGATCATTCATATTCCACTGAAAACTGTTAATCTGTGACTTGGCCGATCATTTTTTGAGTGGAATGGTTTCACATTAGATCGGACACTTCCCTCTATGTGTAAGCATTGTTCTAGATCACATAAACGGCTGACAGCCTGAATGAGAATGAGCGCGTTCATCCTGTGAAATGCACACGCCTTAATTCATGTGTTGGACTGTGTGACCTCACGCTGTCGGAGCTCATTTCCTTCACCCAGTCCTGCACTTTGCACTAACATCCCAAGATCTAAAAGCATCTGATGGGTGTATTCAGCCATATGACCTTTGATCATGAATCCCTGTGAAAAGGGCAGGGAGGAAATGAGGAAGAGAACACACACTGGGCTCAGACCTCACAGGAAAGACTGCAGAACAGATACAAACCAGCATCTTGGATTCTTTCTGGTCAAGCATGCAAAGGAGCCTTAACCAGATTTAGCCGATGTCTGGGAAATGCAAATAGTCAATTTTCTACCTCTTGCTTCTCTTGCTGTGGGGGTTGGAGGCGTGTATACAGCGTGGCATCACTAATGAGATCATAAAGGGCCCTCAGGGCAGAATCAGGGCATTTCCATCTAGTTTTTTGGTTGTAACTCCTACTGGGCACAGACCCCCGCCCAGACAGACAGAGGGAGAAATTGGAAAGGAAATACTCTTTAAAGATTAAATACATGAAGTCTGGCGTGTTGTACTGTACATATGTTCTGAGCTACATATGAAATGTTTGCTCCACTACATTGATCTCTGTATAACATATCCACGCAATCTATTGATGTATTCATTGATGTGGAAGCAGAGATGCTCTGGTGTGTGTGTGTGTGTGTGGTTAATGCTAAGTAAACTCCACCTTTGACAGATGCTTTGAAAAGGTTAGTAAGTAAAATTTATCTATAGAGCACCTTTCACAGTCACAAAGTGCTTTACATACAGAGTACTAAATAAAAGCAAAAAAAAAAAAAAAAAAAAAAAAANAAAAAACCCAAAAAACCCCCCCCCAAAAAACAAACAATGCAAACAGGTAGATATGTGAGAAAACAACACAAATTCCAACATATAATTCAACAAAACAAATAACCTAAATGCCCGTCTGAATAGCAATGTATCTTCAGCTGTTTTTTTTTTTAAAGCCTCCTCTGAATCTAGAAAATGAAGGGATGATGGCATCATTCCAGAGTTTTGGTGCTACCACCCCAAAGCCCCCATCTGTTTTAAAACATGTATGGGGTGCTACCAGCAATCTGTGACCTGGGGGAGCGGCTGGAAAAGACGTCTGTAAAAGCTCTGAGATGTACTGGGGAGTCTTAAATGTTAAATCATCCATCCATCCGTCCATTTTCTATACCTGTTTGTCCTGTTAAGGGTCACAGGGGGCTGGAGCCTATCCCAGCAGTCATNATTTTCTATACCTGTTTGTCCTGTTAAGGGTCACAGGGGGCTGGAGCCTATCCCAGCAGTCATTGGGCGAGAGGTGGGGCTCACCTGGACAGGTGACCAGTCTATCACAGGGCTGACACACAGACAGACAAGCTCATTCACACCTAAGGTCAATTTAGAGTTTGTATTTCACCTGACCTGCATGTCTGTGGAGGTAGGAGGAAGCCGGAGCACCTGGAGGGAACCCACACAGACACGGGGAGAACATGCTAACTCCACACAGNGAAGCCGGAGCACCTGGAGGGAACCCACACAGACACGGGGAGAACATGCTAACTCCACACAGAAAGGACCCAGTCAGACTCGAACCCAGGACCTTCTTGCTGTGAGGCAACAGCGCTAACCACTGAGCCAGCGTGAGTTTTAAAACTGACAGGGAGCCATGAAGAGATTTTAAAATTGGACAATATGAGACTCTTCCTAGAATTGGTTAAAAGATGTGCAGCAGTGTTTTGGACAGATTGCAACGATTTAAGGATGATTTGTTAAGACAGTTAAAAAGGGAATTGTAATAATCCAATCGAGATAAAAGCATGAATAATTAGTTCCATTTCCGCCTTGGAAACAACAGATCNTGTAATAATCCAATCGAGATAAAAGCATGAATAATTAGTTCCATTTCCGCCTTGGAAACAACAGATCAACAGATTGGGAAAGAACAGAACAACAACTTATCAATCTTACCGTGTTCAGTCGAACATGTGTTCAGGTTTTATGTTCAGGTTAGCGTGTGCTTGTATGTTCTCAGTCTCCTGTTCAGCGTGTGAAAGCAGCAGGTCTTCTTCACATCATGTGAAGCAGCATGTGGTTTTCCACACGTTGTCTCTACATCAGATTCAGCTTCTGCTGTCATAGTTTTCTTCTTCATGGATCAAATGATGCTATGACTAGGAAAGGATCCACATTCATCTTTGTTACTCTGATTTACTTTGACACCATAGAAACTACTTCCTGTTTGGAGTTTCTTTCTCCACCCCCAGACATTTCTGACCAATGAGTAGAGAAAGTGTTGTCACATGACTTTTGCAAAACGGAACCAAACTAGTCAGTAAATGCAGCATTGTACCAGTTTAGTCTCTGATTTGGACCAGAATAAACAGAACACGTCTGAAAAGACCCTAAATACAGCGACTGTTCACAAGGCAGACAGGATGTTACAAATTAAGAGGAAATATTAAATTTAAGAAGCAGTTTGCTGGAACCACTTTAAAGAGCAGATGTGTTGCAGCTATAGGTTGATTTCAGATGATGTAACATCCGCTGCGATTTTTCTGTGCGAAATGCACTGGTGGGCGGAAGTGTTTGTAATCGTGTTAGAAATCTGTGTGAAGGTGAGAGAGAAGAAGTGATGAGATGCTGTGTAAACTTTCGCCAGAGGACAGCAGCTCTGATGAAAGTGTGGGAACATCTCTGTCACTCTGTCCTTCAATCTGTTTGTCCACAGGCTGATTTTCTGTGTGAATGCTGCTCTTTGTCCTGGACATTTAGTAAGAAGTTACCAGCATGCTGAGATTCAGACATTTACACGCTGGAAAATATCTCACATATAAGTTTCTGAATCCGCAATGTGTCTGCAGACAGTCTCCAGAGCTGCAGATTTTCGGAAACAAGGAATGCTGCCTTTCTTCTATGTCTCTGACAGCCAGTGGACATCAGAGTGAAGCTGCAAGCCTTCCGTTCACGTCGTTTCATATATAAAACCAGGTCTTAAACGTGCTTAAAATAACATTCAAGCCAAGTTTACAAGCGGAGTAGAGAAGTGTAATTTTACTGGTGATGATTGTGGCTGCAGCCTCAGCCGGCTCCTGCTGCTGCGTGAGAGTCACGTTACACCGGCGGTGTGTCGTGATTGTCTCGTGAAGTGTGCCTCGCTGTTTTTTTTGTGCAAGCGTGCCCCTGAAACAAATTCTGCTTCGCCATGTATCATGGAATGCATGGTAACTGTGTTGGAACTTTCTGCCTGATCAGCGCTGTCGTTCCACTGTGCTTGCTGGCTCCATCAGATCTGATGTAAACAGCAGCTGTGCAGCATCGATGATGCTGAAATCTGTTTTGGCCACGCAGCACGGCTGTCTACCATCACACAAAGGCATTTTTTAATATATCTATCTTTTATATTCAGCTGTAAACCACTGAGATATTCAGAGTGCCCTTTATTCTCCATTGCTGCCCACCAACCGTTGCCCACCATTTCCGCCTGACTTCTGCATGATGACATGAAATCAAGCCATATTCTCCTGTTTGCTTGTCTGTTTCTTTTCTGAACACTAGGGGGACTAATGACAGGTTGAGGCTGAATGACAGGTATAAATATGGGCATGTCAGTACTCAGAGTAGGCACCAGGAAGGGACACGGGTTTTTACCAGTGCAAGAGAAACATCAGGTCAGTTTGCTTGTATGTTTGCCTTAAACTGGATAATAAGCTCTGCTTTAAATGTGAATCCAGCTTGGACACTGAACTTCTTGCCTGCCTGGTACAGCCTAAACTGAACGGTGCCTCACTGGTGTTTTTAAAGCGTTGGACAAGAAACCACCACAAGATGTATTTCAGTTTGTGGGGTAAATTTATGGAATAGTTTCAATAATGAAATTAAACAAAGTACAACTATGAACCAGCAACTACAACTACAACTATGAAGAAAATATATATATATATATTTTTTAAAAAGACTGCTTTAAAAATATAGTAGTATGGAATGGTAAATGTGTTCTTGGTTCTCTTAGGTTGTGCCTTTTTGTTTTTCTGATATATATATATATGTATAATGTTAAACTGCATATGAATATATATGGTTGTTTTGGAAACTATGCTTATATTTATCTGTAAATTTTTGTTGATATCTATATATAAGTGTTAAGCTGGTAAATACTGTACAATGAAACAAGCGGGAAACATAAGAGATGAGTTGCAGAAATATATAGCAGGTAGGAGTTAATAAGTTATAATTCCTCCTACTCGTTTTCAGACAATTTTTTTCTTTTTGATTGTCTGCTTGTTTTGTTTGTTTCTCTGTTGCAGTGTCATGTCTGAAATAAATAAATGAAATGAAATGAAAATGGTTCCCGGCTCCTCGTGTGACACAAAGGGAATTCCCTGAGTTCTTGAAAACTTCCTGCGGCGTGACGGCATTTCTGTCTGAGGAGAACAAAAACAGGGAGCTTTTAATCTCCTCAGAAACTAAAGAGTCTGTTTGTAGGAAAATATGCACAAAAGGCATATTATTTCAGTCATCATACAAGAGTTAATTTTCTTAGTTGCACAGACGCCTAATGGCAAAAACAGCAAGAGGTGCAGGAATACAACACATTCAAAGTTTCTGCTGATGGTGCAGAACCTGAATCAGACAGTAAAGTGGAACTAAGTAAACATCTGACTCGTGAGACGGTATGTCAGTTGTACTTTTGCTGTTAAAGTACATGGTGAGTACTTTATATGACAGCAGTACACTGGAAATCGATTGTGTGTGCGCTGTAAATGATAGCTCATTTACATATAAATAACTTTTTTTTGCTAGGATGTTGATTTTTGTAGTATTTTAATGGAGTTTGATGAAAGTTCTATCAGTGTCTTAAACAGGAAGTCTAAGGTCTCCATTAACGCGCCTTCTTATGCTGAGAGTGTTAAATGTGATTTCTCTCTTTCTTCAGTGTTTTAGAGATATTTTCCACACTTTCATGAACTTCCATGAAAGTTTCCTTTGCTGGTAACTTTGATGACCACGTTAAACTTCATTAACATGAAGTTTGTATGATTTCTTTAAATTGGCTCACATGAAATGCTGTAATGTTATTCAACTCGACTTAGTGTGAAGAGTCCAGGAACAGTTGTGTATTTAATCCTCTCAGCGAAGTGGCATGAGTAACACGGTCCATTAATGAGCTTGTGGTCTCTGCATGTAGAGATGAGCTGTGAATGGTTGTCAAACGTTCCAACTTGAAGTGTTACACAAGTTTTAGCTTCTGGTGGGTCGAGCGGTGGAGGGGCATTGATGAATTTCCGGGAACACACGGCGTGACATGAAACCAAAACTAGAGCCTCTTAGCCAGCTTGCAGCATAAACGTCCTGCTTTGTAGCTGCTTTTCATCCACTTTTCTGCATCGTGTCGGCTGTGGCACCCTCACATGTGTGTGGGGGAGGGGCATCATGCTTACAGCTTTGCCACTGAGTCCTTCACACGTTAGGAACATAAAGCAACCATGGTTAGGAGAACCGCTACGGTGACCAGAACTATGTATGTCCTCTTTTGTGCATGCGTCCACTCAGTCAGCCACCCTTAGCTGGCAGATCTATGGCAGTAATCCAGGCTTCACGCAGTCGGTACTATTTAAGTTTAAGATAAGTGGATTTTACGTTGTTATTTAATGTTTTTGTTTTAATACAAATTGTTCTACTATATGCAGGGGTGAAGCATATTAAGTTTACTGATGTTTTTTAAGACACGTCACATTCTGCAATGTCAAGTAATCCAGACGACAGCGGCGTTACAAGAAATCACAGCAGATCAACTCTGATACTTATGTAGTTTTCTATTACTTTATATGCACGTTGTGATTTTAAACTAGTGACCACAGTTTGCCTCGTTAAGCCTGTATATATGAAGTGTTTATGTATTTAAGTATTTATGAAGTACTTTTCTACATAATGGATTAGTTAGCAAACGCCGGACCAATCAATAACTTTCATTATGCAGACCCCCCATGGAGCGGACAGAGAAACATAAGTTTGCAGCACTGGTTTTCTCATGCCAAACTCAGAAATGCACTCATCGTCATCTGTCAGGCGGCAGGTAGAGGACTCAGGAGCAGACATGACAGCCGAATCAGATAGTCCTTCTCAACTTTAATAATAAACATAAAAACACCCACAAGGGGAAACAAGGTCCAATAATCCAAGCGAAGAATAACTAAAAATCACTAGACAAACTAGGAAAAAACACCAGTAATATTTTGGCAGGGAAAAAAAAACAAAATCTTAATCCAGGAGCGAGTAACAGGAAACATGACAACATGACAGTCTGGCAAACTGGGAGTGCAAAC
>VXCM01009537.1:0-12520 GCA_014773175.1 Lucifuga dentata | reverse complement strand
ATAGCAGAATGAACTGAAACCAATGGAGGTCTGGAAGGTAGGAAAAACATTTTTACTTCACTGTTCTTTGGGAAATGATTGTTAGTAATATTACGTGTATGAAAATTGAATATATTGGGCTCAAATATGAAAAATAGTGGTATGGTCCTTTAACCACATGGTGGAAGTTATTGTCAGCTATCTTTTTGTCTTACAGAGATGGAAGAAGCTACGTGGAAACCAGATTGCAAATGACAACACTGCAGCTACAAACTGCAAACTCAACCCTAGCTGAAAGTAGATCATCGCATTCCAAGATAACAGCGTTTGTTCCTCCATTCCTTAAGAATGCGAAGACGGAGACACGCAAGAGCAGCAAAGACAACACGAGAACACTTCCTGTTTTCGTCCCTCCATTCATAAAACAAAGAACAACTGTCCAAGAAAGCTCCTTTATGTTCCAGAAAGACAAGGATGAACACAACCATCCCTGTCATAGCAACACTCATGTGCCATCCGTTAAGGAAGCACAGAACACCGCGGACGTAACAGGAAGTAAGAGCAAAGAAGACATTCAGACGTTGGCTGACACTGCCGACGGCGATGTTAAGAATCATCTTGGTGGTGGAACAGAAGATTTTGCTGCTGAGGCGTCAGGTGTGTCAGGTGAGATCAAATTATCTTCCAGTCGAGGTAACTTTTTATGATCAGGTTGATATAACGCACTGCGCCGCATGACAGGAAAATGACGTGCTGGTTGTCAACAGACATGGTTCAGAATCTTCAGAACATAGAGCATGCACGGAATATGCAAGACATGAGAATTAGGAAGAAGAAACGGCAAACCATTCAACCTCTGCCGGGGAGCTTGTTTCTGACCAAAACCTCAGGCGTGTCCAGGATTCCCTTAAAAGCTGCAGGAAACGGGCGGCCTCCTGCCCGATACGCCCACAAACAGGCAAGGCCAGCATGATTAACAGTTTCTAACTGACTGTCAGTAACTTTTAAAGACTTTCATTTATGTTTTTTTTTACATTTTTATTGCAAAATATAATAACATTCATCTTGACATTGAAACAAATTCCATTTAACAGTGTACAAAACACACACTGAACCCATTTACCAAGTTTAACCAGTCCTTCCCCCCCATCAGTCAAGAACATATACCTCTCCCATATTTTCTCCAAACAAAAAAAATTTATTATTTTTAAATTTTGACTTAATTTCAGTTAGATTTTATGAAAAAAAATTAATTTTTTAAAATTTTGACATTTCTGCATTTTGTGCAAAAAATAATAATTTTTAAATTTTGACTTGATAATTTCTATATTTTATGCAAAAAAAAAAAAAAAAAAAAANAAAAAAAAAAAAAAAAAATATATATATATATATATATATAGATATAAAACGTAATGTCCACATTTTGTTTTTCAGCTGTACAGGTACGGGGTGCAGCAGCACGTGTGTGAGATCACCAGTGAGAATGCAGAATCGTTTCGCTTCAGTTTACAGCAGTTCTTCAAACAGGAAGCGTTAACAGACGGCGGTGGCGTTCAGCTTGCTGACGGAGGATGGCTGATCCCCAGGAATGATGGGACCGCAGGAAAAGAAGAGTTCTACAGGTATCAGTGAAATCAAGATGAAACTCGCTGAAACTGTTGACCTGATCATGTTTCAGATTCAGATTCACTTTGTCATTCTTGCTGAATGTTTTTCGTACACACAGCAGAATGAAAAGACGTTTCTCATAGGATGAATGTGCCAAGAAAGAAGATGCGTGACTTTTCACAAACACAAAAATAATGTAGTTATATGGAATATGTGTCTGTAGTAGTTAAAGGACCGTACCAACCATTTTGCATGTTTGAGCCAATATATTCAATTTTCATACATGTAACGTTACTGACAATCATTTCCCAAAGGATACTACTGGAAGGGTGAATTAAAAATGTTTTTCCTACCTTCCAGACCTCCATTGGTTTCAGTTCATTCTGCTATTAAAATCAACTTGTTGATACTGTAAACGTTCTTGGGATAGGTAATCCATCATCACCCAAGACGTGTATTCAGGTTTGTTTTTAGAAGTTACGTAATTTTAGCGTTTAAGCACAGTAAAATGCATGGAGTGAATGTATGCCTCCACCGGGGAATATAGTCCCAAAAAAGAAGACCTGCGTTTATGGAAAAATTTAAAGGACCGTGACTTCATAAGGCTGCGTAACTATTAGCAGGAGAAACATGGATTTTTAAGGTGGGTGTATCACTTGAATATTTGATTTTGAAAGATTAAGAGATTTAGCAAAATATCAGGAAAGCTGAAATACAGTTTTATCCTTTGGAAATTATTGTCAGTAACATAACATGTATGAAAAATGAATATATTAGGCTCAAACATGGGCCTTTAAGTGCCCTTTTGCACTGAGTCACACAGTGAGGAAGACATCGTACCTCAGACTGAATCTTGTCGTGTCCACAGAGCTTTATGTGACACTCCTGGTGTGGATCCTAAACTGATCAGNAGACTGAATCTTGTCGTGTCCACAGAGCTTTATGTGACACTCCTGGTGTGGATCCTAAACTGATCAGTGAGGAATGGGTGCACAATCACTACCGCTGGATTGTGTGGAAGCAGGCTGCCATGGAAAGATCTTTTCCAGCCACGATGGGCAGCCTCCGCCTCACCCCAGAGCAAGTTCTCCTGCAACTCAAGTACAGGTACAAGTACAGGAGAGGTGGCAGAAAATAAATATCATATGGCAGTGTGGATAATATTTCTGTAAAAACATTTTTTTCATGTCAGATATGATGTAGAGGTGGATCACAGCCGCCGGCCCGCTCTGAGAAAGATCATGGAAAAGGATGACACAGCAGCCAAAACCCTTGTTCTCTGCGTTTGTGGGATCGTGTCGGCAGGTGACGTTCAGAATCCACAAGCTGCCGACACCAAGGCTGCAGCGGTTTGGCTGACAGACGGATGGTACGCCATTAAAGCCCTGCTGGACGGCCCGCTCACTTCCATGCTTCGCAAAGGTCGACTGGCCATCGGCGGCAAGCTGATCATCCACGGAGCTGAACTGATCGGTTCCCAAGACGCCTGCTGTCCTCTGGAGGCACCTGAGTCTCTCATGCTGAAGGTAAAGAGGACCAAGCAAAACATACAGACCACGCCTGTCTGCACGTTTACCCTAAATGTTTTTTTCTGCTTCTTTTCTTTGTTTTTGTGACCAAGTTTTTATTATGTTTTCCTTTATATGTTGAACATGGACAGGAGATTTTTAAGATCATTACTTCACAAAAAGAAAACAACAGCAGCAAACAAACAGAAAATAATAATCCTACAGATTCAACAAGAAAATGCAGTTATTATTATTATTATTATTATTATTATTATCATTATTATTATTATAAGTTCCTTTCCATGTCCGAATTATTATTATAAAATATTATTCATTATTCCTTAACCTTTCCTTCCCAAACAACCATGGTAATACCTCTGCTATAGTCCTACATTTTCTTAGAAAAATAAGAAAAAAAAGACAACTACCAATAAATTAATTAATACAGTTTCATACATAAACATATACCTATATTCATTCTTAAATATGCTTTCTTTGCTTTTTAACAGAATCCAAAGCATTTTCCCAGACCTTAACATTCCCTTTAGATCTAGCAGTCTTTGCAGCTGATGATTCCATAATTAATCCTAAATGTGACTTATTGATTATTTTCTTGTTAGATTTGTGCCAATAGCAGCAGACGTGCACGATGGGACGCTAAGCTGGGATTTCACAGGGATTCTCGGCCATTTCTGCTTCCTGTTTCCTGTTTGTACGGCAGTGGAGGACCAGTAGGATGTGTGGACGTTGTCGTACTGAGAAGTTACCCACTGCAGGCACGTTTGGTGTTGCCGTGTCATATGATTCCTGGCAGCTTATTTTATGATTCCTTGTGACATTTTGCGTGTCGTATTTTTTTCCAGTGGATGGAAAGGAAGGCGGAGGGCGGCGTTGTGTTTCGTTCTGCCCGTGCAGAAGAGAAAGAGGAGAGACGCCACAACAGCCACAAGCAAAAAGCCATGGAGAGCCTTTTGGCCGAGGTTCAAGCTGAATTTGAGAAGGAGGAGAAAGGTACGGAGTGTGTTTTCAGTCGGTACTTTCTGACATGTTTAGGTTTTAACACCTGTGGTTTTCAGGTAAAAACAAACCTCAGAGGAAAAGACGGACACTCAGTCGCCAGGATTTCGCAAGTCTGCAAGATGGAGAGGAGCTACATGAGGAGGTGGGGGACGACCCGGCTTACCTGGAGGTGATTCCACCTGAGATACTCTACATACATAAACACACCACCGTTCCTAAGTCTGTAATTGCGTGATTTTCACATAGAATCCATGTTTCCAGTCATGTAAAACTACTGTAGTTTAGTTTCATATGTATAAAATGATTCTACATGTCTGTTAGTATTTTGCACCTACAGGTTTAAAATAATCAGCAAGAAGCTGTAAAAAATTAAGATATTTTATTGAAATTGTCCAGAATCCTGACATGAGTTGTAGATGATTCCAGATTCATGTAGAGAAGCTGGATGTGGTTCCAGAAGTTATTAGGAAATTCTAGATTATTCCTTGATGCTCTAGCAACTGATGCTGAATATTTACAAAGCAGAGATTAAATCTCACTAAAATCTTGTTATTTAGCATTTAAACACTTTGAAATACTAAATAAAACATCTTAAAATATATTTTGGTGTTTGNTTCCAGAAGTTATTAGGAAATTCTAGATTATTCCTTGATGCTCTAGCAACTGATGCTGAATATTTACAAAGCAGAGATTAAATCTCACTAAAATCTTGTTATTTAGCATTTAAACACTTTGAAATACTAAATAAAACATCTTAAAATATATTTTGGTGTTTGATTCATAGAATTTAAAAACACTATTATTTAATAAAATAGCAAGAACTACTTAAATAACAAGTGATTCTGAACTTTTGAGCAGTGGTGCAGATAAACATACATCACTAGTATGACTTAAAGGACCATACCATCCATTTTGCATGTTTGAGCCTAATATATTCAGTATTCATACATGTTACGTTACTGACAATCATTTCCCAAAGGATAAAACCGTATTTCAGCTTTCCTGATATTTTGCAAAATCTCTTAATCTTTCAAAATCAAATATTCAAGTGATACACCCACCTTAAAAATCCATGTTTCTCCTGCTAATAGTTACACAGCCTTATGAAGTCACGGTCCTTTAAATTTTTCCATAAACGCAGGTCTTCTTTTGGGACTATATTCCCCGGTGGAGGCATACATTCACTCCACACTTTTTATTGAGCTTAAACGCTAAAATTACATAACTTCTAAAAAAACCTGAATAGACGTCTTGTTGATGATGATGGATTACCTATCCCAAGAACGTTTATAGTATCAACAAGTTGATTTTAATAGTAGAATGAACTGAAACCAATGGAGGTCTGGAAGGTAGGAAAAACATTTTTAATTCACCGTTCCAGTAGTATGCTTTGGGAAATGATTGTCAGTAACATTGTGTGTATGAAAACTGAATATATTAAGCTCAAACTTGTAAAATGGATGGTATGGTCCTTTAATTTCTCTGATGATGAAGGACGTTTTAACGAGTTTTATTGACCCTCATTTTTATTTCCACATCCCAGGCTCTTCTGAGTGACAAACAGCTGGAGACTCTGCGTTCGTACCGACGCTCTCTGATGGAGAAAAGGCAGGCGGAGCTGCAGGAACGCTGCCGCNACTCTGCGTTCGTACCGACGCTCTCTGATGGAGAAAAGGCAGGCGGAGCTGCAGGAACGCTGCCGCCGTGCTGTGCAGCAAGCAGAGGACGACGGCAGCAGCTGCACCAAGCGAGACGTGACGCCCGTATGGAGACTCTGCATCGCCGACTCCACGGATCGACCTGGCAGTGGCGGTGTGTGTGTGTGTGTTCATTTAGAAACATGGACTTCAATAAATGTTGCAGAAGTTGTTTGTGTTGAGAGACAAAGTTTGCAGAAGGAAATTTCATTTTAGGAGTCGTATGAGCGCACAACAGTGAAACAGACGTGTATTTTGATAGTTGGAGTTAAACGGTGGAATTCATTAGAAAATGATTTAAAAGGTTCTTATTTTTTCAGTTTAAGAAAATGTAAAGAAGGAATATTGGTACAATATGAGTAATATGCTGAGTTATAGTCGTGTATATACTTTTTTGTTTCTTTGCTTAAATTATCTGATGTAAAGGTTAGTGTAGTAAAAGGTATTAGATCAATTTATGTCTGTTGTACAGGTATTTGTAAGACTTTGTTTTTCTTCCTGCTCCTTCATGGAATGTGTATAAATGTTTAAAGGACCATACTACCCATTTTGCATGTTTGAGCCTAATATTTTTAATTTTCATACATGTAATGTTACTGACAATCATTTCCCAAAGGATAAAACCGTATTTCAGCTTTCCTGATATTTTGCAAAATCTCTTAATCTTTCAAAATCAAATATTCAAGTGATACACCCACCTTAAAAATCCATGTTTCTCCTGCTAATAGTTACACAGCCTTATGAAGTCACGGTCCTTTAAATTTTTCCATAAACGCAGGTCTTCTTTTGGGACTATATTCCCCGGTGGAGGCATACATTCACTCCACGCTTTTTATTGAGCTTAAACACTAAAATTACATAACTTTTAAAAAAAACCTGAATACACGTCTTGTTGGTGATGATGGATTACCTATCCCAAGAACGTTTCAAGTATCAACAAGTTGATTTTAATAGCAGAATGAACTGAAACCAATGGAGGTCTGGAAGGTAGGAAAAACATTTTTAATTCACTGTTCCAGTAGTATGCTTTGGGAAATGATTGTCAGTAACGTTACATGTATGAAAACTGAATATATTAGGCTCAAACATGCAAAATGGGTGGTATGGTCCTTTAAGATTTGGAACTTTGTGTGTTTTGTGTGAGATTTGTAATCACACACTGACATGAATCAATGAAATCAGGCCGTTTAAAATCAGATGTTTCTTGCTTTCAGTTTACCAGCTGAACATCTGGAGGCCTTCGTCAGATCTGCAGGCTTTGCTGAAGGAAGGACATCGATATAAAGTTTATAACGTCGCCACTTCAGACGGGAAGAAACGAGGCGGTAAAGCAGCTGTTCAGCTCAGCGCCACAAAGAAAACACAGTTTCAGGACCTGCAGGTACGTAAATACACTTAGTGCTAAAGGCGTTCTGTAATTAGATGATGAAAATAATCTCTCAGGTGGTTTTGTGTTTTATGACTCAGGCTTCTCTGGAACGGCTGTCGGCATGTTTTCAGCCCAGAGCATCTGCCAGTTTTGTGGATCTTCAAAACCCAGAATTCCAGCCGCTGTGTGGCGAGGTGGATCTGACAGGATATGTCGTCAGTGTGACAGACGGACAGGGTGGGCGTGGCTTTATTTCTCCTCAGTATTTCAGTTTATCCTGTATGGTTTATTGACATTTGTTTCACTTTATGAACACAGGTCCTTCTCCTTCTCTGTATCTGGTTGATGGGAAACTGGATTTCATTAAAGTTCGCTGCTTCAGCAGCTTGGTTCAGTCCGGTTTGGAAGACGTGGTGAAGCCTCGGATACTTTTGGCTCTGAGTAACCTGCAGCTGAGAGCTCAGTCCCCGGCTCCCGTCCCCATCCTGTATGCCGGAGACCTGACCCTCTTTTCCACAAATCCAAAGCAAATACATCTACAGGACTCCTTCAGCCAGCTCAGAACCCTGGTGCAGGTGCAATGCTGTAGTCCTGAACCTGGATGCTGCTGACAGGCTTACTATTCTTTACACTTCTTAACATGCTAACAGTTGAATGAAGTCATACTGTACCATCTGTTTCAGGTTTATTTCATTTATATAGCACGTTAAAAGCAAATGGTTTTTTGCACCAAAGTGCTTCAGAAAGGTATAGAGACATATTGCATCGATAAATAAGGAAAGATTCAAATACAGACACGTTTAAACACGATTTAAAACCCAGGGAATTAGATAAAAACAGGTTAAACACAAAAGCCAGAGAGTAAAAGTGGGTCTTAAAGTGCTTCTTAAAAGCATCAACAGACTCATCTAACGGCCTCCAGCAGGCGATTCCAGAGAAAAACTTCTGTCCCAGGCTTTTTTTTTTTCTATGAACGAGGCACAGCCAGCACGCCATGGTGGGTGGATGTGAGAGGTTCTGAGATATATGTAGGGGCGATATGGAGCGATTTATAGACAATTAGAAGGATTTTGAAGTTTATCCTGAAATGAAATGAAATGATGATGTGCTCTCGTTTCAGCAGCGTTTTGAATTAAACAGGAAATGGTAAATCTGTTATTGGAGTTGTATTGATAGTTGAGGGTTTCCTGCTCCTGACCTAATATCAAACCCAACAGGGCTTTCCTTCCTGTCTTCCTTTGAATAAAATAATACTAATCCTGTGTTTTCAGGCTCAGGAGAACTTCTTTGCCATCGCTGAGGAAAAACTTTCACACTTAGTCCGCTGCAATGATCTGAGCTCCATGTCTTCTCCAGCTCTACAAGACAGGAAGATCTGCGTGAGTTTCTTCTCTGTCATATTCTGAGCTGTTCATTACATTTACTCTGTCATCAGTTCATGTGAAAAACAAAAAAAAACTGGGTTTTGTTGTGCAGGTGACATCTCAGCAGCCAATCAGAAGCTTTGGGTCCTTCACACCTGTGAGCAGGAACCCTCCTCCTCCTCCAAACTCATCAGAGAAAGACCAAAGAAGCCTGAAGAGAAGGAGAGCTCTGGACTATCTGTCTCGTATTCCGTCTCCACCACCGCTACTCCCCCATCTGGGTGCAGCGGCCTCGCCATGTTTAAATAAGACATTCAATCCTCCTCGCCGTTCTGAGACACGCAGCACTTTAACTGTTCAGACTCCAGCTCCCAAATCTGTTTCATCGGTGGAGGGTGAATGGGTGAACGATGAGGAGCTGGCGATGATCGATACTCAGGCTCTGCATGATGGTGATCTCAGTAAATAGACTTATGATGATAAATGGATGACAACTTTTAAAAATGTAAAAATGACTGTACAGGCTGCGTGTGGTCAGAGCTCAGTTGTTTTTGTTGTTTGACTGAACACATTAAAAAGGATTCATAATGGTAAAATCATGGAATCTCGTCCTGCTGCTCTGTATTCTTCCCTTTGTTCTGCTTTCTTGTTCATGTTCAATATGTTAAATTAATCACGTTCAAGAAAATTTACAATTTGGCTCTGCAGACTTGTTTTTAATAAAATGACTGAGGTGAGGGAGAAGTCAGCCTGCAACGCTTCATTTTCTTATTCAACTATATTAAAACTGCAGTACAAAACAAAATATGTTATTGTTTGATGTAGGGCTATCGTGAAAAACAAAGCATGTTCCATTTAGAAATATTTTTTAAGACTATATATTTTCAAATTAGTGCTAAATAATTAAAACCTTTCAGCTCAAGGGTAATCTCAAAACCTGAAAACTAGTTTGGAGTCATTTTTATAGGAAAAAATGTGATATTTCAAAACTTGCCTCTTCATTGAAATTTTAGCAACAAACAAATACAATTCCAGTCAACATTGAGTTCCAAAAAGAAAAAAATAGCAACCTCAAATATCAAAATTAGTAAGAAAATCAGAGTTTTTACTTTCTGTAGTAACGTCTAGGTTGGATAGCCATTTGGATCTGTTGAGCCTTTATTGCAGCACATTTAACAATAACTTAAATTAGAAAGTACTTCAAAATATTACATTTTTGGTAAGGCATGTACTTGTGAAACTATGTTATGTAGAATATTACAGTAGTTAATACAAATTCTATTTGAAGTATTTCCCAGTTTCAGTTATTGTTGAATAATAAAGATCCATAACAGATCCAAATGTCTATCCAGCCTAGACATTACTACAGAAAGTAAAAACTCTGATTTTCTTCCTAACAGACAGGACGTACTTAGTTCTGACTGATACTCTTCACATATATGTTTGGAGCAGGTTGTCCGTCCCCTTTTGTCCTGTTGGAGGCGCTGCTGCGCAAATAAGCTTGTTTGGCAGAAAACGTGAAGAAGAAAACGAGTCACGTAAATTACGTCATTTCCGTAAACACAAGGCGCCTGAAATGTGGAACTCGTGTGCCGGTTTGTTAATGTTTGTTCTGCTTTTATCTTCACTACACCCTGAAACTAGACGGTAAGTAGACACGAATAACGACGATTGTGTTTTGTTTTTGTTGTTTTTTTTTAAAGGTAACACACGATTTAACGTCACAAAATAGTCTGTCACCGTTGCCGTTGTCGTTGTATCTGGTAATGAATTAGCTTAACGACCAGCTTTCGATAGTTTGGTTAAAAAAATGATGTGTTAGCTAGCTAGCAGCTATATGCTATCTAGACATTATTGCGCTCTACCTCGAGACAAAGAAGTTTTTTAATTTACTTTATTTGTCCAGTAACCATGTTTTTTTTTACATTTTCTTCCTGTAGATGTCTCATGTTGATTCCTCCTGTCCGTCTCATGACCTAGAAAAGCCTTGTGCTCAGGATTCAGAGAAGAACAGTGAAAGTGCTGAAGACAGCAGAGATGATTCTGCTGGAAAAGACACCAAACAGATGAGTCCAGAATCAGGCCTGAGGGAGCGGGTTTTAAAGGAAGTAGGATTCACCAGCACCACCTTCATCGGTCCAGCATTTCTTCCAGAAACAGCCAGAGTCCAGCCTGACATGGAAGACACGCTGAGCCAGTTTTACAAAGAGCTTGGGAAGGTCGATTCTGCTGATGGTGCGAATGAGAACCTGGAGAAAGACAGAGAAACTCCTGGAACATCCACCAACGAAGACATACAGGAGAAAAATCAGACCATGAGCAGATCCTTAGACGCAGGATCTCATCAGGAAGGCGGCAGACAGAAACAGTCGTGGCAGCACTGGTATCAGAATGAGCCGTACCCNTCATCAGGAAGGCGGCAGACAGAAACAGTCGTGGCAGCACTGGTATCAGAATGAGCCGTACCCGCCAAGACCAAAACCCAGCATGGACCTGATGTCTGGTGGGACTGCAGCCGCCCAGAGTCAAAGGCATCAACCTCCGCCCTTCAACAGACCACCAAACCCAAGACTTCACAGACCCCCTTACCGTCACCCACCACCTCCAGCCTCATTCCTTAACCCACAAAACCAGCGGCCACACATGATTCCCAGCTGGAATTTTCCCGCCACGGAAAACCAGCGTCAGGACGAGTCACAATTCCATCCAAACTTTAGGTTTCCCAGTCACGCCTCTCAGGACTTTTACAGAGATTCTCCACAGGACTGTGAGAAGGAAGAAAGGCGTTACAGCAAAGAGACGCTGCTGGATGATGTAAGTGCTGGCTGGTGTAGAGATGCAGAGCAGCAGCAGAGATCTGAGACAGAAAAGGAAGTCTGGGAGAAACAGGAGCGCCGCCAAACGCCCGGAAACACGAACGCACGCCGCTCCTCTCTGGTGCTGATCTTAATGAGAGGACTGCCGGGATCTGGAAAATCAACACTGGCTAAGTACGACTGATACACGATGTAAAAATGTGTCCGTGGTTAGCCTTAAAGGACCATACCGGCCATTTGGCATGTTTGGGCCAATATTCACAATTCAATGCATGTTACGTTGCTGGCAGCCATTTCCCAAAACTTAAAACTGCATTTTACTTTTCCTGTTATTTTGCAAAATCTAATCTTAATCAAACGTTCACAGTCGTTTTTAACGTCTCGATAAATGCTGTCTTCTCCTGGGACTAGATTTCCTGGCGGAGAAATACATCATCATCTGTGCAGCTCCAAAAACCCAAATAGACGTGTTGTTTGCTGTGATGGATTATTTATCTCAGCATGTTTCAGGTCTCTACAAGTTGATTTTTTTAGCTACTGGAATGAACTGAAGCCACTGGCAGTCTAGAAGGTAGGAATAACAATCTGAAATTTACCACTAATGTAATATATTTTGGGAAATGGTTGTCAATAACGTAACATGTGTATGGATTGCATAAATTGGGCTCAAACATGCAGGATCGCCGGTATGGTCCTTTAAGGATCTAAAACTCTTATTTCCTTGCCTGTATGTAGTATTTTTTTAGTATTTTACTGTATACATGTACATGTATTACATGTATTCCATCATCAATTTTTCCTCACAGAAAGTTGCTGACTGGTCCAAGTGGGTTGATATTGAGCTCGGACGACTACTTTTCCCACAGAGACGGTTACCGTTACGACCCGAGCCTCGTTGGAGCGGCACATGAATGGAACCAGAGTCGAGGTTTCGCCTCCTGCAGGCCAAATCCTGCATAACGCTTATTTACTTACGTACTTTTTACTTGTATTTTGACTGCAGCATCATGAAAGTGAATCAGACAGCAGCTAGAGGAGTACGCCGCCTCGCCAAGGGTTAAAGGACCATACCATCCATTCTGCATGTTTGAGCCTAATATATTCAATTTTCATACACGTAACATTACTGACAATATTTTCCCAAAGCATACTACTGGAA
>VXCM01009536.1:0-12514 GCA_014773175.1 Lucifuga dentata | reverse complement strand
GATTTTGAAGTCTTCTAAACGTATTTTAATGTCAAATTATTATTATTATTATTATTATTATTATTATTATTAGTTTTATTATTATTAGTTTTGTGTATTAATATATATTAATAAAAAATTCAGGCAGACCTTTTCGGCTTATAGAATAGTACAGCTAATAAAGCAAAAATAAAAGTTGCTCTTTTTAAAAAGAATTAAATACTCTAAATTTATGGTATGTGGATCAATGTGGATTGGCGCCCTCTGCAGGATCTAACTGTTACAGCAGGCAGACACATTATAAATGTGTAAATGTGAGTGAGAGTTGAAACATAATTAGTAATATTTAAGTACATACATAAATACATCTGTAACATTTACTATAGTATCTCCATGGAAATTTGTGTTGGTGTATCGTGTCTGGCAAAACAGTAAAAACATCCCAGTCATTTCATAATTGTTGAACAAAACACGGCATCAGCTCAATCCCTGGCTCCTCCTTTCTCCAACTCTCTGTTGTGCACGGACATATTTATTTGCTCGTGCGTGTGTCCATATCAACTTAGAGATTGCTGTATGCAGATAATATGTTTTAAGGTTTTCCAACGTGATATAAATGCCATATATAGTCACTGCCTCCAGTAAAATCTGTGTATTCAAATCCTTCCGCACTCTACTGAAGCTTAACAAAAGTTTACAATACTGGGTACTGCATCTCAATGACATGTGGCATTAAAGGACCATACTGGTGGTTTTGCATGGTTGAGGCCAATAGATATAATTGACATACACGTTACGTTACTGATAACCATTTTTCAAAATATTGTACTGGAGTGGCAAATATTAGAGTTGTTTTTCCTAGTTTCCAGACTGCCATTGGTTCCAGTTCATGCCTATATGCTATAAAAATCAACTTGTAGAAACATAAAATGTGCTTGAGATATGTAATCCATTGCAGCAAATATGATTTCTATTAAGTTTTCTGTAAGACTGTAATTATTTAGCCAGTCCAGCACGGAGCTGCATGGAAGACAAAGGCCCAGATTCATAAAAAAAAAAAAAGGCAATACGGAGAGTAATGCTGCCTTAATGTGCGCTGCAATGATGCAGGCGCATTCATAAAACTTCTCCTACAATAATCATCGCATCGTTGTCACCTGAAGGCAGCGGTACCGTGAGAGGTGTGTCAGGTAAAAGCCAATGAAGATCAGTGTGTTAATGAGCTGCTGCATATTTATCAGCCACCATTTAACCTGATTCATCTGGTTTTAAAGCCACAAATCAGCAAAAGTAACATACATTCTGCTTTAGAGATCCTTGTTTCAAAAGACTGATGCTAAAATAACATGAAATCTGTATTTTAACGCTTTAGTGCAATCGTGCGGCACTGGGGTGGGGGTGGTGATGGTGGTGAGGAATTCTGATGTGGCAGCAGGTGAGGTGATATTTAATGGAGCACCTGAATGTGTCTCAGATTGGATCAAATCTCATCCTTTAAAAACTAATTGATCAGCTGAGTGACTTTATCTGTCAAAGTTATTGATCACTGACACGCGAGGCAAATAAAGTTTTAAATGTTTCCCAGATTTCATACCGCTGAAATTTACCACCGGACTGAAGAAGGTCTTATTTTTTGCATGTCAATTTGTTTTATGAATAGCTACTGCAACACGCAAATGAGGAAATGTCTCAGTAACGCCTATTTCTAGGTAAACGTTAAAATATATCGTTAACAGGCATTTATGAATGAGCAAATGTGGTTGCACTGTGATATTTGCGCATAGCGATGTGGTAAAATATGCACTGTGGTTCATGAATCTGGGCTAAAGTGTCTCCACTAGGGAATATATTTCCAGGGGAAGATGACTTTTACTGAGAAATTAAAACAACCGACCCTCCTACATTTGGACGTATGTGTTGGCAGGCGGAACATTAAATTTTAAGGTTGGTGTACCAAATGAAAGGCCTGGGATTTGGCAAAATAAGAGGGAAACTCAAATATGGATTTTGTTTTAGAAATTGGTTGTTAGTAATGTAACGTGTGCGGGTAGAAGTTATTGGGCTTAAACATGTAAAATCGTTAGCATGGTCCTTTAATTCTAGATGATGCGCACAACCAACACTTCAAATGAATACAGGACCTGCATGGCAGCCAAGTATAAAAAGAAGACTGGCTAGAGCTGTGTGTTACTGAGTGTTTAATGGCATCCTGCTGCTTAGATGTTGAAGATGCTAACTGTTCTTGTTATCTGGTCACAATTCTTTCCTGACCTACTTTTGGGTTGCAGCCCAGAGATTGAGCACCACTGTTTTAGCAAAAAATAAATAAATAACTAAATAAATCTATCTATCTATCTATCTATCTATCTATCTATCTATCTATCTATCTATCTATCTATCTATCAAGAAACAAGATCTGACAGCATACAGAGCTGCTGGGTTTATGTGGATTTTTTTTTCTTCTGGGTTTACTTGGTGCAAACAGGATTGTAAATGTCTATGACACATTTGCCCTCCTTTCGACATCGTTCCCACATTCCTCCAAGACAACCAACAAACATACGGGCTTTTTCTGAGTCATGCAGAATCGCCTAGGTAACACCTGTACACAATTAGAGCTCTAAACACAAACACACACAGCTGGTTCAGAGGAAAGAAACATATTTAGAGGGCTCTTCCTGCCATCTTTGTGTGGATGTGTGAATGTGCTGCATCAACATTTATTATATCTGCAAACCAATCAGTGATCACTGGACAGCTGTGTGTGTGTGTGTGTGTGTGTGTGTGTGTGTGTGTGTGTGTGAGAGAGAGAGAGAGAGAGAGAATATGTGGGTTGTGTGGAAATCCCCTTTCGTCCTGCAGATTCGTTACCCAACTCAGAAAGAATTTGTCCAAACTGAGAGATGTGGAGCCATCATGGAGAGTCAATGAGCTGAGGGATGATGGGAGTTGTTATCATCAATGACTTCTCTAAGATGTTATTTTCTTTTCGCCCCTCTTCTTTTCTTTTTCTATCTTTTTTTTTTTACAAGTTTTGTCTTAATATACTACTCAACCAAAACTTTAATTAAGCAAAACCTGACATTACGGAGGAAAATTAAGCAGTAGCTTTTACACAGTGATTGATAGCAGACTAAATTATGATACTGTAGAGATAAATACTATTTTAAAGTGAAAAGTTTTTCCTCTCAAAATGTTCTGTGAAGTCCTTTTTCCAACCCTCTGTATCATGGGAAAGTCAATAATTCTTTAACAGTATCCCATCATGCAACACGAAAGCAATTTGTATTTTCTTCAGGCCTTTTCTGGTATGAAACAAAATGTTTAGGGGCCAATGTTATCTTAAATGATGCTAATAGTTTGACACTTATAGGCTGTAAATAGCCAAGTTCATAAAAATGAATACAGCCTCTGCAGATGTTAAACTACCACTTCTTTCACTTTATTCACTTTAACTTTTTCTTGTTTAAGCATGTTATTCTCTCTCTCCCTCTTTCACTGGTGATGAATTCACCTTTCTGTTTATTTGTTCTCTGCTCCATGAGACAGAAAACTCAGGGAGTCTCGTAGTAAACACCACAATACTATTGGGCTGCTATATACTGCCACCCTGTGTGTAGGACATTATTGTTGGACTTGCTTTATTTCACAGATCATGTTTTTCCCTTATTGGTTTTTAATCATGCTTGAGATACCATTATTATAATAATCTTATAATAAGATTTTATATATATATATACTCTTATAATAATATGATTATATACTCAAAATAATGATTAATAACCTTAATACAGACTGGGTTTTTGCATTTTGGAGGACTGTTAAAGCAAATTGAATATGCTCAGTTTTCCTTTGGGATAATTGAATGAGGTGATACTGCCCCCTAGAGGCAAATTCTGGAACTGTTAGTACAGTGTAATACCCACTGAATTTACTGAGAAAATTGAGACATTTTCTGGTTCATAAAAGTCCTGAATGAATTCAGTTAAAACCTATTTATTTATTAAAAATATTTTAATTTTAAGTTAAAAAGTCTCAGATACTATCTGAGATGCATTTTGCTCTTATTCAAAGAGTTAAGAATAAATGCAGTGCAAGAACATTTGTAATTGTTAGTTGGTCTTAGCTTCAAGTGATTTAACAAGGACTGAGAGGCTTTGTGACTCAGTTAGGAAGCACCAGCAGGTGGCTGAGATGTGACCGGAAGCAGAGACAGTTTCTAATAATATACCTGTTTATAATAAATGGCCTATAGCCTGATCAATCTCTTTTCATGTATTTGTAGAACAGAACAAATGTGTTTTTCTTTTTTCAAGGAGAAAGACAGTAGGTGTAAGATTGATCAGGAGACAAGTGAGGTTCAGTTTAGCTGCAGTGACAAACACATTTAGGAGATAAACCAAACCAGACAGACCCAAAAAACATGGAAGTACAGATACTTTCAAATGTGTTGAAATGTCAGAAATCTAAATCTACGCCGTTAGTTTCTATTAAAGTAAATATGTTTTGTAAATGTATGATTAAAATACTGAGGTACCTGCATATCAGCCTGACAATGAAGGAAATGAACAAGAGCTGTAATATTTTATGGAACTAACATAATTCATTTGGTGTTTTCATTTTTTTTTTTTTTTTTTTNTTTTTTTTTTTTTTTTTTTTACACGATGGCATTCATTTAGCTTACTGTCTTACTGCTTAGTATCTTGAAGTATTTACTGCCTGCTTCTATGATTGAGGCCTTATTTTTTTTTAATTTTATTTAGTTTTGAGGGACCATGTACATTAATTGACATCATACCATCAACCATGGTATAAATGTATCGGATTTAGCCAAGGCTAATTTTCATCCACAGTCCCTGAGCAGGTGGATGTTTCAAATTGAACTAGTTTAGCACCTAAATTAGTCACCTGATCAAACCCCTCAGACTTTTACTTCTTTCCAAACATAAAAAAAAAAGGCCTTAACTCTAACTTATCTTAACTCTAACTCATTTGGCCTCTGAAGATCCAGGTTTCTAGCATTCTCGCTGTATTTCAGAGACAGTGATTCTAAGTGTGATTACTTTACATTTCCTGTCTCTGGCTTTTAGGAGCTACCACAAGTATGTCAGTCTTCTCCTGATTGAATTTTTAAAGATTTCTGAACATCCAGTAATTGATATTGTTGATACAGTTTACCAGATCTGAGGAAACAGAAATGACAAATGTGTCATCAACATATGAATGACAAGCTATACCATGTTTCATTATAATGCTGCAATGGAAGAATGTATAAAATGAAGAACAAAGATCTGATCCCTGTGGAGCCCCAGAAAAAAAAAATGGTTTAAAAACTCCTGTCCTTTAAGTATGATTAAAAGCAAAATTGACTTAAACAATCAAATTAAATATCCATGGTAACATATGTGGTTAGATAGCATTCTAATCTGGTTTCTGGTATGTTTTCTTTATCTTGTGTCTTCAGTCCAAGTCATTTGGTAACCCTCTTCCTCCTCCTCACTGTGTGCAGGTCTGCAGTCTGGATTTGTCACATTGCCCCGCATCTCACGCCTCGACAGACAGTGTAAAGATGGAGACATCCGGAGGGCGTCTTTACCAGACGACAGCGACATTACACTCACACGCTCAGATTCTCTCACCTCTTTCACTGTAGACCTCGGCCCCTCTCTGATGGCTGAGGTCCTGAGCTTGATTGACAACTCCAGATGCCTTCTGATGTCCAATCACAATCAGAATGAAGGTGAGGAAAGAGAGGATGAGGAGGATGAGGAGAGCAGCTCTGTTATTAAGACACCTGTGCAGACCCCTGAGACGTGTTCACCCAACCCTTCAGTGAGCAGCAGGGAGCGCTCTTGTAGCTCAAAGTGGACAGACCAAGAGGAGGAGAGAAGGTCTTTGAGGATTCCTGATGTGTCCTCTGGGTGTCCTCGGAGAGAGGAGCCTGTAATGGAGGCAGAAAGGTTCCAGAGGGCGGCTGACGTGCTATCCCGTCATTATGGTGGAGGATCTTTCACAAAGGGGAGGAAGCTGAGCAACAACACCGCTTCACCTGTTTTCCCCTCAAACCACAAAACGACATGTGATTTCTCTGAAGAGGAGGAAGAGATCAAAGTCTAGATAAAGAAACTGAAAGAGAACAGAAAGTATATTGGTCCAGTTAAACTATAAAACCTTTCAGTGACCTGATTTCTGTCTTCAGTTCACATCAGATAAACTGAACAGTCTGATAATTTGTTGTTCTTATCGTTATTGTATTGATATATCATATTGCATATTATTCAGATTATTCATACTCTTCTATATGTGAATATTTCTGATTAATTTGCTTGAGGTAAGCTGTTTTATTGAGATTTACAAGTCAAACAAAACAGCTTGAAGTGTGTCCAGGACAAACTACTAATTTTGACATTTTACTTTTACAGCATTTTTCAACATCAGTATCAAATTTAAGGACTATGAAGCATTTCACATCTGCAAGAATTTCACATCTGAGTTAATGATTCTCATAACTGCTGCAGACTGAGAACAGAATTTTGATATGCTGTTATTTAGTGTACAGACACACCTTGTACTCATTGCCACGTTCAGGCAACAAATGGCAGATTTTATGTTAAAAATGTTTTGGTCTAGAAGGAAACCTGAAAACTGAAAACTGAATCTGAGGAATGTACCATGTTGACTGTACTTTCATGTTAATAATTATAAAGGCTTCCTACATTGTAAATTAACAGATAAACTGCTATCAGGAATAATGTTAAAATTAAATAAAGTTGTTGTTGTTTTGTTTTTTTGTTTTTTTACTAAAATCTATGTTATGACTGTATCTATTATGTTTATAGGATTCTTTGTCAAATATTTACTAGTATTGACCCTAATATATCAAAGTGAAGGTGATGATATAGGTAGTAGGTTATTTGCACATGGTACACTACAGCACATAAAGTTATACAGCCTGTTATTCTCTCAGGCTTCTTTAGGCAGTTGTGATCCAGTAACTTTCAAAAAAACTGGGTCAGAGATATTCATCTCATAACAATAATGAGCCAAATATTTTTAATATTATAATGTTTTTTGATAGCACAAAATAATATACCTGGTAAGTTGCCCATTAATTATGATCATTGCATTATCTCACAAAGGTTTCTTAGATTTCAAGTTGTCCAGCCAAAAGCCATTTTGGAAATGCACCATGCAGTGAGAATGAACATGAGGTATACGAATAGCAGTACAAATAGTATAAGCCTACAGTAAAGAAAAAAATAACACTAAAAGTACCAGTTGGGTATTTTATGTATTATGGTATGTTATGTATATGGCAAATACATGGAAGTGGGGAATGTAAGTGGACAATAAAACCCTTCAGCAGCATGTCTGCACTGGTGTTGACTTCTGATCAACTAACCACAGGTGTCATTTCAAGAGAATGGAGGAATCATCATATAAATTTAAGTTATGTACATCTGGGTACTACTTCCAGTAGCATTATGTTCAAGCATATTTATATTTTGCAACTGCTGTTTATCTCCTTTAAGAGAGCAACAAAAATTCAGTGTAGTGGAACAAATAAAACAAATTAGTGTGACACACACAAAAATATGCACTGCTTCTTTGTAAAGAGAATAGAACTCTCAAGAGAAAAAATTACCCTCAGAGGAGAAAGATCTCCCTGAGCAGCAGCCTACAGAAACGAACCAGCTTATCTTTGTTTCTGCCAGCTTGCCTTTGTTGCTATCTACAAGTGAAACGTTAACATCGTCGTTGTCTTGAGGTCAGATGATTATTTAGAGTTAATTATACCCAAAACCCTTACTGAGACTGGTAAGAGATCTTTTACAGTGTCTGCCCCAACTACATGGAATTGTCTCCAGAAGGATCTAAAAATGATGTATCTTATTCAACTGTCTATTTTTACATTATTTGCAAGAGATATATTGGCTTGGCCTATATTGGCCTCAGGACTTTCTCCTGCTTTTCTTAGTATGTTATCAAGAAATCTCCTTTGACTTTTGTTTCTATATTTTTGTGCTTTAAATGTCCTTTAATCATACATGTAATTTCATCTTGTCATAATATTGTGTTATATGTTATTTGTGCAACTTTTTGTACACTGCTGTCTTGGCCAGGTCTCCCTCACAGAAGAGATTCTGAATCTCAGATGGACTTCCTTTAAACAAAGGTTAAATATACAAAAAATAAAACCTGCAGCCTTCAGAAGAATATGAGAGAAATAAGGGAACCTGAACCTGAGAATGACCCTAAACTAATTTAGTGCAGAATAAGGTAGAATTTGAAGCGTCCATGAGTCAGCTAGTTGGCAGCAGAGCAAATGGAGGTGCCTGCTGCAGAGAAGGAAGAGCTGGAGCCTACCCTGGCCCTCAGTGCTGCTTATCAGTTCAGTTCAGTCAGGAGATAGACGGCCAATAGCAAGACTAATATATGACTCATTGGGCCAACTCTCAGAGTAAACAATATTTGTGTTTATCCACAACCACGGACTCCTTATTGGGGTATACAGTCATACTGCTTTCCTATTATCTAGTAATATCATATTACATTCCACCACCACACCTACCTTACACTTACCCAATATCACACCACATGCCAGTAATTGTGTAGGATGTAATGCGTGGAAGAGGCAAAAAAAAAAACAAAACAACAGTGCCGTTATGTTAGAAAGCATGTATTTTCAGTAGTAGAAGTNGGCAAAAAAAAAAACAAAACAACAGTGCCGTTATGTTAGAAAGCATGTATTTTCAGTAGTAGAAGTGTTCTGACTGAAAGAGAAGTTGGATTGTCAGGAGCCACTTTCTTTTTGTTGGGAACTCTGTGACACACAAAAATTATGGTCATAGTTTGTGTTTATGATTATTTTTCTGAAGTCTGTGTATCTATATATCTATATATATAGGTGGGTAGTCACATTCCATTTACTCAGTTACATTTACTTAAATAACTTTTTTTCACAAAATTGTAGTAGTGTAAATTTGATAAGTTTTATTGCAGGATACTTTTAACTCATACTTGAGTATATTTATGAAGAAAAAAATATACTTTTACTCCGTTACATTTGATCTCACTCTTTGCATTACTTTTGATTTCACTTGTTTGAATTCAGAGCACGTTCAGTTTTTTTTCTCATTGTCAGACACTACACCGTCTGCTTCAGCTCCGAAGTAGCCACGCCCCCACCCTCCATTTCCATGGTTTCACCTGGAGCACAACAGCAGTCATGGTGGAATCAATAGCAGGAGGTTTAGAAGAGGCACATCCCTGGCCACACATTCAAACACTGTTTTTTTTTTTTCAATCCACCTAAACCAACAGCTACACAATGCATTGCCATCTTTGTCTACCTAAAAATGTGACATTTCAGCTTCTAAGAATCAACAGAATCAACATGGAACTTGAGGAAATGTGGCAGTAAGCTGCAATGCTAGCTAGTTAGCTAGCTGCTGCTGCTAATGCTAACTCAAGTTTTCCTGTTCTATCCTGAGTAAATTCATGTAGCTAACCTAGCTGACTGTCTTAATTAGCTGCTGCTGCTAATGCTAACTCAAGTTTTCCTGTTCTATTATGAATAAATTCATGAAGCTAACCTAGCTAACTGTCTTAACTAGCAGCTGCTGCTGCTAATGCTAACTCAAGTTTTCCTGTTCTATTCTGAATAAATTCATGAAGCTAACCTAACTAACCTGTCTTAACTAGCTGCTGCTGCTAATGCTAACTCAAGTTTTCCTGTTCTATTCTGAGTAAATTCATGAAGCTAACCTAACTGACTGTCTTGGGGCCAGGCCAGAATTGTCATAATTTGTTATGTGGTAAATATCTGATTTATTACTGTCTAATGTTTCTTTATATGATATGATTTGGATTGTATTAGAAGCTAGATATAGCTACTTTGCATTTTTTTTTTCCTCAGATGACCACTTCATAGCTTGTTGATTATTCTAAAGAATAAGCTTGATCAAAGTTACTCACTAAGCAAGTAATNTCATAGCTTGTTGATTATTCTAAAGAATAAGCTTGATCAAAGTTACTCACTAAGCAAGTAATCTTTTAAATAGGTACTTTCTTACTCTTACTTAAGTAATTATTTTGGTGACTACTCTTACTTATACTTGAGTTACTACTATCATACAGTAACAATATTTTTACTTGAGTACAGTTTCTGACTACCCACTCTATCTATGTTGGTTTAAGTACCTTATTTCATTGCTATGCTATCAAATCGCAGTGGGGATATCGCTGCTAAACTGCGCCACAAGGGGGCGCTGTTGTGATCAGTAGCTTGGTACTGGAGCTCACCGACTGTTTAGAAGAAAACGCCAAAAAAAACAAAAACAAAAAAAAAAAAAANAAAAAAAAAAAAAAAACAAAACAAACAAAAAACGACTGTTTTAGTCCTGTTAAACAGGTTAATACAGTAAATACCATCTTCCAACACAACCACACACACAATATACCTGTTTAAGCTTATTTTCTTAATGTTTTGAGTGAAAAAGTGAAAAAACACTTCTCAAAATGTGTATTCTTTTAAGCTAGTAATAATAATTTTCTTGATACAGAGGCTATGCTAATCATTTTAAGCTAGCTATTAACATACTTGGGCTAGCATGTCCGTAGCATAATATTCTCCGAAGCGACAAGGAGTTATTTTTTGTGTTGCTACTAAATAGTAAAGTATTTGTGATGAATGATATATTTTATTTTTTGTATGGTTTAACACTTGACATTTGTAATATGAATGAAAAGAATTTAAAGGAAAAAAATGTTGAACACCGGAAAAAGTGATATTTGGTAAACTTTATGCTTATACAGATAACAGCCTGCTCTGAAGAAAATGCCTCTGATGACTGTTTGTTCTATTCCTGTTAGTAACAGGCATGTCTACAAGTATTTCTTTATGGGCAACCCATGTTCCTGCACCCTGCAGTGTAAGCACTTTATATGCTTTACATGGATTAGGCAACTGCCCAGCATCAGACCCCAAAGACTCAATGATCAGGAGTGGAATCCTGACCAGACTTAGCATCACCAGGTCCAGTACAAAGTTTTCACCCTTAATAAAATGTAACCTTACAAATATTCTGAATAACTCCCTAAACAATAAATTCAGTTAAGGATGTGTCGTGGACTCTTCACATCCAGCTGCTCCTGAGCATTAGTAGCACGCCTTATCCTCTTCCTAAAAACTGTCCATTTACTGTCATATCTTATGCAAAGAATGCATGTCTTCAATAATAATATTATACCAAGTACTAATATAAAATGATTCATGATAGATGTTTAATTTCCAGTAACAAACTGGTAAATATCCAAACTATAATCATCAATATTCAAACTCTATAATAATGTATTTTTTTTCAGTTACACCTCTGTTGAACAAATCCTGTGATCAAATATCATAAGGTTAGAAAAATTTGACATTGACTAAGACTGAAACCGAAAGGCACTGGATCACATGGAGATGCGCTGATAAAGTTGATTAATGAGTGGCAGAAGTCACGCCTTAACTCAGTTTGAAACTTTAGGATTGGTCAGCCTCTTTGTGGGCTGATAACACCATATAAGTTAAATGGCCACAGCATTGAGTTCACTGGACTCATGGGGGCATTTGCCTTACCCGCCGCCAATTGCCAGACCTGCTCCGTCAGACCTCTACATCACTCCCAGCAGACCAGTCTCCGCATCTCCAGCTGACCACTTTTCCATACCGATTCCACTGCCACAGGCATGCAGGTATTACAACTTTTTATCACTGTTAGCATGGTGCCCTAAAAGCTATGTCAAATTGGCAAAATCCCAATTTCTGTTGAGACTATTAAGTAAATGCTAAACTATTCCCAGATTTCTGTTAAGACTACAGTAAATGTTAAACTATTCCCTGTTTGTAGTTGTCTTTTGGGTTCTGCAGTATAATTTAAGGTGATTAAATTCTATCCTTTCAACATTTTTGCAGTTCTTGGTCACTTCAATCTCTATTCTTAATTTTTATATCTGTGTTTATGTGTGTGTGTATGCATTTATATTGTTAATGTTGTGTTTTATGTTTATGTTAGATTTTATGTGCTATATATTAGAGCAATACATCACTGGTTGTTAGTGTTAGGATTATGTAGCATTTGTAGAAGACAGAACCCTGTAAATGCTTTTCTTAAAATCATATGCTTTAAAGGAACATACAGTAAATTTTGCAGTGATGAATTAACACTATAGGAGCTCTTATAGTGTTAATTCAACACTGCAAAATTTACTGTGTACCGGCAATCGTGCATGTTGGAGCCCAATATATACAATACGTATATATGCTGTTACTGACAACCATTTCCCAAAATATACTACTTTAGCAGTAAATTTCTGAATTTTTTCCCTAATTTTCAGACTGCCATTGGCTTTAGTTCATTCCAGTACGCTAGACTTGAAACATGATCCAGATATTTTGGAAATTGATTGTGAGTAACATACCATGTATCTTCTTCTTCTTTTCCTTTTGGCTTTCCCTTCAGGGGTCACCACAGCGAATCATCTGCCTCCA
>VXCM01009535.1:552-12539 GCA_014773175.1 Lucifuga dentata | reverse complement strand
GGAGGTCTGGAAGGTAGGAAAAACATTTTGAATTCACCGTTCCAGTAGTATGCTTTGGAAAATGATTGTCAGTAACGTTTCGTGTAAGAAAATGGAATAAATTAAGCTCAAACATGCAACATGGACAGTATAGTCCTTTAAGCTTTCCATATTGGTCTGACCCGGATGTTAGCTTAATATGGTGTTTTGCTAGCATCGATGATCATGGAGAATTTCATCTTGTTCAGAGGGAATAAACGTGGAACTCTCAAGGAGGATGACATGACGACAGAAAATATCAGCAGAATTTTTCAGGTGCTGGAGTTTCATCTAATCTGTTAAATTAACTTCTAGTCGGTGCCAGAAGTTGACAGCATCAGCTCCAGTTTTAGGTGAAGCTGGGATGACATCATTCAAAGAGGGCATCCACATTGTCTACATATCCAGGAATCATGTGTCTTAATGTTCAGCTGGCTGGACATTTTTTTAGGACAAAGACCAACCTGTGCATCTGTGCACAACGTAGCACTCATTTAGCGAAGATACTCACGTGATGTGCAGTTCGACCACAGACACTCAGTATTGGCTGTACATTCATCACATGTTGTCAGAGTGGAACATCCATCTGTTAAAAAAAAAAAAAAGTCACAGATAAGATATAATTAGAAGATGTAGGTAACTCTCTAGAATTCACCCTCTGGAGTCTTGTATTGTTCTTGTTGTTTTACTTCTCCAGTGGATTTGGTTTCATTTGCCTCCTAAAAAAAAAAAGAAAAAAAAGCTGCGCTGTCAAAATCTTTTATTTGACATGATCATAAATTTTCACTTGCCAAGCTTGTAAACCAAAAACAAGACCTTGAAAATTAAAAAGTCTCGAGAATGAAATGTATTTTATTGATCTACCTTTTTCTGTCTCGTTTCCAAATCCTGAAAATTCCTGAAAGGAGGTGATTTGTATTGGAAACAGCTTGAGATAATCTAACCGTTCCTGCTTTTTCCCCACTTGTTTGAAGAAATCAACACTTTCAGGACTCAAAAAAAGTACAAAATGACAAGATGTAAGTCTTCCCAATGACTTTGTTTGACTAACACACATTATTTTTGTAACCACATTAAATTCACATGTGAAAATTCCAAAAATGAAATGTCGCTTTTTGACCTGTACATTTGATATATTTATGTCAAACAGCAATTGGAATACAACTTCGAGTGTTTTCTAACTTTCATTTTTAGTTATTATGCTTGATTAAAGGACAGAATCTGACCGTGAGAAGGTTTTATCCATTTATGTCTCGGTTATTTGTGACATTTAATTGAACAGCTTTGACTTTTGAGGGTTAAGGAGAAGATAAATGAAACTGCATAAAACAGCTGATAAAAAGATCTAAGTCATTAAAGTAAAAACGATCTTTAACACCGAGCAGGCAAAGTAAAACACGAATAAATTTTATAGCAGGACACAGAACAAAGGAACACATGTGATGTCGGGCTGTTACATAACCTAACTGACCAATTGGGACTTGAAATGTATGTATTTTGCTTCGATATTTCACATAATTAATGAAAGTTTGGGTTTTATTTCAGCGGACACGGAAGGCTAACATGTTAGCTGGTTGTAGCCACTTCGTGTCACTGGCCAACGTGGAGATAAAACTGACAAGTTGCCACGGAGGAAATGTTTCCGTGAAGCGCCACCAGGAGGACTGACACCTGGCAAACCGAGCAGCGAGCTTTCCACCGGCTCCGCTGTCAGATGCACGTCTTCCAGGCAGATTAATGTCTGTTTCAGCCCAACAGGGGGAGCGAAGCTGGCTGCGGCTATTGGCTAACAGCTAGCTCCGCACTTCAGAGTCCGTAAACTTACCTGCTGCGGCGCATGACGCTCCCAGCAAAGCGAGAGCCACGGAGAAAAACAGCAGCTTCAAGTACATGACGGCCACGAGTTATCCTTCCGTTTGTTCCCCGCAAAGAAAAGAAAAGCTTGCTCCTTCTCTGCTGCTCAGAAACGTCGAGAATGAGACTTCAGATTTCACGGTTTCCTCTGTGTGCTCCGTTTGCTGCTCGCTAGCCTGGCACTTCCTACTCTGCAGGTCATGTGGCACTTTATGCTGCCTTCCTGTGCTGTCGGAAATATCGGTGTCGAGTTGGGTGCGCATGAATCGTCAAAAAAAAGTAGAATGTTTTAAAATGTAGAGTTTTCTAAAGCTTCCGAATGCCTTTTATTATTGTCCCGCTATGATGGAATATTTCATGCTAGCCCCTAACCTCCGTTCAATTTTATTTATTTAGCTAAATTATTTTTTCATATTTTATTTATCCTTCATTAACTCATTCTTGAGACTTCCTTATATGATTGTACAGTTAATGGTTGCAACACCTGAGTTTGTATATTGTATATTCTCTTTTCTGTCATTCAGTCTTGTTAATAAAGTTGATGGAAAGAAAAAAAAAGAAATGGCAATCACAAGACTTTGATTTTTATGTACCCCCAGGTGTTCTACCTTAATGTGTAATGACGTCAGCATTTCTCCAGCCACCTGAACATCAGGGAATGGGGAATCCATTGAAAATGCATGCATCATCTAAAGACAGAATAACGAATGGGATGAATAATTTGCACACAGAAAGATCATTTTACAAATTTTATAGCAATAGGGTTTTTTTTTGCATAATTGTTAATTGATTTTAAATAATCACTGGAAATATTCATTTCTGTGTCACAATTCATTCTTTCGTTCTTTCATTCATTCATTCATTCATATGTCACTCTTCTGCAGTCATAAGCTATAAAATCACATTTTGGTGAGTCCAGATGTAATGAATCCAGATGTAATTTTCCCATGAATAAATTATGCTTGAACAGCTTGTCATGTTCTCTGTACCTTTATTTATTAAATTCAGATTAAATTAGTATTATTCATTTATTTATTTATTTTTAGCATTACGCAGTAGAGATTTGTGTTGGAGTTACAACTTCAGCATCATCACTCAAATACTCCGCAATCTGCAACTCTGCATTCAGTCTGGGGTCTTTCATTGCAGGTTGGAACCTCCTCTAGTCTCCTGAGGATGTCGACACCTTCAACCACTTGACTAGAAAAGAAAAATGATGTGTAATATCACTAAAAAAAATAAATAAAAATACAATGACATTAATCCTTGGTGAGAGCTCTGAGATAAATATAGACTTGGAGAACTAAAAAAGTCACACAGACCCAAAGGCGACGTATTTCCTGTCCATCCAGAGCGCTGGCTGCAGCGTAATGTAAAACTGAGATCCATTGCTGTGGGCACCCTTATTGGCCATTCCCAAAATGCCTCGCTTTGTGTGGGAAACAGCAAAACTCTCATCTTAAAGCAGAAAGGACTCACATCAGGTGATTTTTTTTTTTTTTTTTTTTTGGTGAGTGCAAATAAATCTGCAATCATAACTCTGCGTAAAGTGCTTTCAGACAGTCAAGACTGTTTAATACATACCTTCAAAAGTTGGTCCATAGATTGACTCCCCTCCATCACCTTTTCCTCCAGGAGAAATATCTGCAAACGTCAACACATGAGTTAATGTGGAAATGATGGCATATTGCTGCATATATTCGCTGATTTCACTTGACGAGAAAAATCAAATTAGTCGAGAAAATTACACAACTCATCTGTAAACACAACTTTTATGAGAAAAAAAAAAACATAGACCCATTTATTTCAGTGATTATGAACATTACTAATGCAAACAATCCTTTAACTGCACCAGAAAATATTACTGTATACTCCAATATAAGCTGATCTCACATATAAGCCGACCCCCTGATGTTGCTCCATCAATTTATTTGTTTAGCAAATTACCTGTTTTTCTGGGTATTGTCATAGTATTCCTGTGATTTTCTGAAAATAATCCACGTACCAGTAAACATGATATTTATTTCAGCAGCTGATCAATCACAACAGTGCTTAATGGCGCCGCAAAATGTGCTGGATAAGATGTTTAGTCAGGAAATATCTCATTCTAAGGTATGATTTAAACTTTTTTCATGGGTAGTGGTAATGGTAGTATTTCCACCCCCGGAAATTTCCTTCTCTGGGATCAAATTTGAATTTCTTGTGTATAAGCCGACCCCCGATTTGCTTTGTGAAAGTTGGTAATAAAAACTCGGCTTATAGTCAAGTATATACAGTAATATCTTATATTTATCTGTTGAAGTATTTGAGGGTAACAGCTGCGTTTTTATTGGGTGAGGCAACTCTTTATTTTATTTTTAGATCATAGATTGTGCCTTCAGTGCCAATATTATCTCCAAATAGGAACAGGGTCAGGTTCCTGTGTTTACCTTGGGCCCCCAAATCCCTAAGTCTGCCCCTGTGCACTCCATGTGGGGATAAGGTCACATTAACGAGCTACTACTAAAGTGGGATGTCAGAATTTGACCTCGATATGAGGTACATAAAAATTAAATATATGTCATTAACATTGTTACAGGACTGGAACACACCTACCTCCACCTTGCACCCAGCCATTGGGCACGACGCGATGGAACACAGATCCTTTGTAGGAGAGCGTCAGGCCGCTCTGTGACTGCCCTCGCTCTCCCGTGCACAAAGCCCGGAAGTTTTCTGATGTTTTTAGACACACATCTGAGAAAAGCTGATGAGACGAAGACAGTAACCCCTCTAGAACATAATATAATGGTCATCTACAGTGGCAAGAAAAAGTTAATGAACCCTGCTGTATTTCTATATTAATTACTCATCAAATGTGGTCTGATCTCATCTAGATCACAATTAACAAACACATTTTGTGCAATGGTAGCTGAAATGATTAGCAGTTAATCCTGATGGTACTGTTCAAACAGTCACAGTCTGGGTTTAAAATGTAAGTGAATGTCTTCTCAGAAAAGCTATTTGGAGTCAGATAAAATTGAGATTGGAAGAGTGGATTGCAGACGTGTTTGTTTTGGAATGACCAAGTCAAAATCCAGACCTTAACTCAGTAGAAATATCTGAGCATGACATAAAGAGGAGTGTTCTTTGGAAGAAATCCCAGAAATATTGATGAAGTGAAGCAGTTAGGGAGGAATGGAAGAATTCTGATCAGCTGCAACAGGAAACATTTGATGGAGCTTCAGTTATTAAATACAAGCTTCACACATGTTTACCAGCCTGGACTGTGAAAGATTAAACAATATGTTCAATCAAGACATCAACATTATAATTGCTGGTGTGTCATCAGTTTAGGCAGGTTGTATTTGTCTATTAATGAGGATTAGACCACATCTGATGGGAAAATAAAGGAGAAATTGACATTTCCAAAGTCTTTACAGTTTATTTTTGGCAGCTATCTGGGTAGTATCTGGAATCTCTGCTAGAAACATCAGAAGGTGGGATAATATGGGTGTTATAAGATAAGTGAATGTGAAAATGCACCAGGTTTCCTCACCTCAAACAATAACCTCCCCGCTGGCTCTCCTCCTATCTCAACATCCATGAAGACAAACTGATGCTATAATGAAAGCAAACAGATATTCATTCCCTTTCATTTTTGTTTATCAAGGCCTTGTAACAAAGATCTTTAATTGACCAAACTTTTCACAGAGATGCCTGTCTAAAGAGCATTACTGATGACTGTAAATACAACTGCAGACTGATGTATAGCACAGCTTCCTATACATTAACCTTAAAAATGTCATATGTTAATGGGTAAGCCAATAATCTGCAAAAATAATGTGGTAAAAATGACCAGGAATGTGTGTATGTAAGTCAAAGATGTGCTTCCTGTGCTAGATCCTGACATTCCAATACATCTGTCTTTTATAATAACATTTACATTGACTGATAAATTCTGACCTTAACACACAGGGAAATAAGCAAGGATTATCATATTTTTTTGAAGTACCATTTGAGCTTAGTGATACTAATTTAGAAGTTCCAGGTTCTGTAAGCTGCAAAAGATGGATAAATTAGTCCAACGAGGAGTGACTATATTCTTGCTGTCTCCTACCCACTGTGGCTTTGAACTAATTCAGCAACCACTCGACTGCTACCCCTTTAGGTGTGGCTGTTTGGCCTCAAATGATGATGTCATATCAGCTGTGGATTGTTCGTAGAAAGGTGTCAAGGTAGAAAGAGATTATGTATTAACCAACCCTTGCATTTAGGCTATTTATATGTCTGTGGCGTTGACTTGCCCCTGTTCTCTGGAGGTGTTTAGAGTAGTATTCCTGGGTGAGAGCCTGATAAAAGGCCTGTGGTCGTGCGAAAGCAAAGTTCCACTGATTCTTGGCCCAGCTGGCAAGTTCCTCCTCATTACCAAGGAGATGGCCGTTCAGAAAGCAGATCAGGCTGCTGGAGTACTGCCACATCTCACCACGCAGCTCCTTTAATGTTTTAAACAGATGTGATGTGATTCAGCATTTCATACGAATAACCTCAAAAACTACAGCAGCTTTTAGTAGGTGTAAGTATAGCTGGATGAAACCTCTTCAGACTTCAGACTTAGATTGACAGCATTTTTTTTTTCTCCATAAATGATATCACCTACCCTTTTCTTTTCCCACAGGTACACGTGCCAGTCACATTCGAGTAACGGTTCTATTTTTGGGTCCAAAAATGCATCAGGAAATTTCTGTTTTAGTTCCTGTTACAGACAGTTAATAAAAGTATTGTTAACAAAATGAAAAGTTCTTAGTTACGTCATAAAATTTGAGGTAAAGTAATTATTTACCTCTGCAATGCTTTTGGCGACATGGAAACTTTGCTCTTTCATCAAACCGACAATTTCTAGATGCGCCTTTGAGTTCGTAACTGTTGAATTTGCCATATTGTACACCACAAAAAGTTTTAAAACTACGTAAACTGCATTATCACCACTCTACGCCGCAAACAAGAGCGTCGTCTCCATAGTAACAAGCATTTTACGGCGCTTGGATATGACGTCTGATGTCGCGTTCGTTGACTCTCGTTCGATTTCATACAAAAAGCCCCCTTCTTTCCACCTTGTTTCTTCGTTAGCATGTTAAATTCTCTGAGTTGACAAAATTAAACATGCGACGCTAAGTTATAAGATACATTTACATAGCATATGTGATTCTATTGTTGTTTATCGTTGGTGCTAATTATTTCAACAGTAAGAGAATAGCAGACTCAGAAAGTCAAAGATTTGGAACGCGGCCCAAGGGCGCCACGGTTTTGAAAACTCTGCCGGTTGCTGTAGCTAGCAAGCTAACATCTACAGTTAAAGGAGTCTTAATCCGTCGTAATGGGGGTCCAGGATTTGTGGTCTATCGTGGAGCCGGTTCGGGAGTCGGTGCCGCTGTATAGTCTGAGCGGAAAGACGCTGGCCGTGGACCTGAGTTTATGGGTGTGTGAAGCCCAGAATGTCCACGCGATGATGGGACGAGTCACAAAACCCCATCTGAGGTAGAATAATACACAATACACCAAATAGTTGTTGTTTTCTCTTCTTCTTCTTCTCTTTCTTTGTTCATTGGTAATTCCTCTTTGTCCGTACGTACATTGTTATTTCTGTACTGTTAATAAAGTTTTTGGGGAAAAAAGAAACGACACGCCATTCTACTGTTCAGATTATAACACGCAAGCATAATTGTCGACCCTGTTCTGTGTGTCTTAGGAACTTATTTTTCAGGGTGTCGTCCCTCACGCTGATGGGGGTGAAGCTGGTCTTTGTCATGGAGGGAGAGGCCCCCAAACTGAAAGTAGAAACCATGAACAAGAGGAACCAAAGCAGATATGGAGGCTCCAGAAATCCTGTTGGCCCCAAATCCACCACAAGCAGCAGCAGAGGGCGCTTTAAAGCCGTGCTGAGAGAGGTGGGCTGTTCAGTATCAGAAAGTTGGTTTAAAGGACCATACCACCATTTTGCATGTTTGATCCTAATATAACCTAATATACCAGTAACCCAAGCTCTGTGATTGGCTGTTTCTGTCTGAAAATCTCTCCTTAAGTTGTAACCTTGACTTTTTATAACTGAACCAGATTTTTAAAGGATCATACCACCCATTTTGCATGTTTATACCTAATATATTCAGTTTTCATTCACATAACATTACTGACAATCATTTCCCAAAGCATAGTACTGGAACAGTGAATTAAAAATGTTTTTCCTACCTTCCAGACCGCCATTGCTTTCAGTTCATTCTGGTACGCTATTAAAATCAACTTGTTGATACTTGAAACATTCTTAGCATAAGTAATCCATTAGCATGAGAGACTTATAATCAGGTTTTTTTGAAGTTTTGTAATTTTAGTGTTTAAGCGTAATAAAAATCGTGGAGTGACTGTATGTCTCACTGGGGAATATAGTCCCAAAAGAAGACCTGTGTTTACAGAAAAATTTTAACGACTGTGACTTCTTAAGGCTGCGTAACTATTAACAGGCAAAACATTGATTTTTAAGGTGGGTGTATTGCTTAAATATTTGGTTTTGAAAGATTAACAGATTTTGCAAAATATCAGGAAGGCTGAAATACGGTTTTATCCTTTGGGAAATGATTGTCAGTAACNCAGATTTTGCAAAATATCAGGAAGGCTGAAATACGGTTTTATCCTTTGGGAAATGATTGTCAGTAACCTTACATGTGTGAAAATTGAATATACTAGGCTATTAAACATGCAAAATGGGTGGTATGGTCCTTTAACAAACTTTGAGTCTAAACCTGAACTCTGGGTTGAGTAACTCTGAGCTGTTAAAGTTAGAGTGTTCGGTTTCAATCAACTCTGAGGAAGTTAACCCTGAGTAAACCAAGGAAAGTAAAAAGCCCTCATCAGTGGAACATTGATAATATGATTCACCATGGCAGCAGGAGGAAAAAAGGCTCGATCCTCCTATTTCACTCCACTAGAGTTGGAAATATTAATGACTCCATATGCAGATTACCAGGATATATTTAGAAAAAAAACAAGTAATACAGTAGCAGCAGTAAAACAGCGTGAGTTTGCATAGGAGAAAATTGCTGACCAAGTCAATGTGTTAATTTTGCTTAGTAAAAAAAATATAGATATAAGTTTGTCTGGAGTGGTCGACTCATTCAGCATGTTGTGTAGTATATTTTTTATATTTATTCAGCTGCAATCCAACAGGCACAAAACGCACTTGGCAGCAACTGAAGATGAAATATATAGTTAAAACTATAAGAGAATGTATTTCTCAGCCAGGGAATATAGTTCTAGGAGAAAATGGCTTTGACGGAGCAATTAAAATGACTGTGCATAAGTGTTAGAAAGGGAAGCATTGAATTTTAAGGTGCGTGTATTTTATTTTGAAAGACTAGGGGATTCGAAAAAATAACAGGAAAACTAAAATCCAGTTTTATGTTTTGGAAATTGGTTGTCAGTAATATAACATATACTGTATGCATATTGTATATATTGGGCTCAAACATGCATAACTGTGTAACGTGATTTTTTTTTTTTTTTCNTTTTCCATCACACTCCTCTTTGTCTCCCCTCTGCAGTGTGCAGAGATGTTGGACTACCTGGGTGTCCCGTGGGTGACAGCTGCTGGCGAGGCTGAGGCTGCGTGTGCTTACCTGGACTCTCAGGGTTTGGTGGACGGCTGCATCACCAATGATGGAGACGCGTTCTTGTACGGAGCTCAGACCATCTACAGGAACTTCAACATGAACACTAAAGTAACGAGCTGAGACATTATGTAGGATTTTTTTTTTTTAAACAATACTTTTATTGTAGTTTTTGTCTTGTAATTCAGAAAATATATCCATATTTATACACAGTAGGTACACATACGTGAGTACACATATACCCTTAGTACTAATGAGCATACTAAGATATTAGAATGTATCGCTAGACTGCCATCAGGGGTATGCTTTTAAAGTTTTTAAAAATATATCTTTATTTGTTTTCAACTATGACGGCATGTTAGGGCCATGTAAGACCAAACAAAAAAAAAAATGAGGGAGGCATTTTTTCGAGTTTTCAAACTCTCAAAGTTGCGAGTTTTTTAAAACCCGAAAATTTGCCAGTTTTAAAAGTCTGTAATGCATGCTTATGATAATTCAATGATTTTGCACTAAAAGCACAACTATTTCTTTATTGCTAAATCCAATGGAAAAATAAAATTTACTAAGACAGAAATCTCTGTCTGTGGCACCAACATCTCTAGAACCCGACACTGTATGAAGCTGATATTCAGCAGGTTTATTGCTCAGGACTCAAAGACATGCAGTGTTGCATGTGAAGTTGTTTGGATGAGAGGTTCTCGAATTGAGCTGTGCAGGTCCATGCGGCAGGATACGCTCTGGGTGCAGCAGCATATGCTCCACTCCACGGGCACTTATGGCGGGCTGCAGCGTGCACCATCAAGTCCGGCCCAGTCCGAACAGGCATGTTTTCAATGGGCACTGCACTAGTTATTTTAAAAAAATTTAAAAAATAATTATTTATCATTAAAAATAATTTTCATTATTTTTTGTAGTTTTTAAACTCGCACATTTGTGAGTTTTTTTGGCGAGTACATGACCTTATTAAATTATACTTTCCCATTGGATTTAGTAATAAATACTTGAGCTTCTAGTGCAAAATCATCAAATTATCATAAGCATACAGACTTTTAAAACTGGCAAATTTTTGAGTTTAAAAACTCGAAATAATGCCCCTTCGTTTTTTTTTGTTTTTTTTTTTTGTCTTATATGGCCCTAATATGCCGTCGTCTTCAACAAGAACACCCACATTAAAAAAACATGAATAATAAAAAAAGGAGAGAAAATATATGAAATACATACCAAGCCTCAATGCCCATATCCGACCAAAACAAAACATAAAAACAAACAAAAAAAGGGATATAGACAAGTATTAAAAAAATGCTCTTGCAGTTTTAAGCCGAAGAAAAAAAGAGCAAAACATCATATGACAACAAATTTTACATTATATTTTAGAGACTACAGTTAAAAAATAATAATGGATGAGTTAGTAATAAAATAACCTCAGTTATTCACCTTTAAATAAACCGAGCCAGTAAGAGAGCATTTAATCTAATTCTGTATCTGTTTGTGGCGGGCATTGTACTTCTTGTTTTCTGTCTCTCAGGACCCTCAGGTGGATTGTTACAGGACGTCTCGGGTGCAAACGGAGCTCCATCTGTCTAGAGAGAATCTGGTTGGTCTGGGCATCCTGCTGGGCTGTGATTACATCCCCAAGGTAACAGGGGAGGACCTTTAAATAAAAAAGGCTGATGAAATTTTATCTTTTNTGATTACATCCCCAAGGTAACAGGGGAGGACCTTTAAATAAAAAAGGCTGATGAAATTTTATCTTTTCTTAGAGTATCAAAACAAATCACACAAAGGACTGCTGCGTTCAGTGAGAACTCCATTTCCTCCCGTCCCAGCCTGTTAAGATACAGCTCACAGACATACTGTAAATCATAACACATCATAAAACACCAGATTTAACTTGTCGATAAGGGCAAATATCATCACTCAGCCATGTCCCCTCATTCATAAACGTCTGCTGCAGGCATCTTTCACCGTTTTCCTTGACAGAGACGTTAATATGTTATTTCTTTATTTACATGTCAGAGAAGTGATTTGTAAAACACACCATCACCCAAAAATGAAGATACATCAAGCTATCAATCTAAGCTACATCAGGATACACAGACAATTCTTGTTAGTCAGATCAACTTATTTTTAATTTTGGTCTTTTCATAGCATTTGAGGATAATAAGGAAAAGATCAATTAAATGCAGCCTTTTACTTTAAAGGACCATACCGACCATTTTGCATGTTTGAGCCTAATATATTAAATTTTCATACATGTTACGTTACTGACAATCATTNCCATTTTGCATGTTTGAGCCTAATATATTAAATTTTCATACATGTTACGTTACTGACAATCATTTCCGAAAGGATAAAACCGTATTTCAGCTTCCTGATATCTTGCAAAATCTCTTAATCTTTCAAAATCAAATATTCAAGTGATACACCCACCTTAAAAATCCATGTTTCTCCTGCTAATAGTTACACAGCCTTATGAAGTCA
>VXCM01009533.1:0-12830 GCA_014773175.1 Lucifuga dentata | reverse complement strand
TTGATTTTGAAAGATTAAGAGATTTTGCAAAATATCAGGAAAGCTGAAATACGGTTTTATCGTTTGAGAAATGATTGTCAGTAACGTAACATGTTTGAAAGTTGAATATGTTAGGCTCAAACATGCAAAATGGGTGGCATGGTCCTTTAAAAGTAGTCTGTGTGTCAGCATGGCTTCTGTCACAGCGTTTATTTTTGTAAACCTCCAGATTCATGCTGAGATTCCAGATATGGAGTTTAAGTTTACTCACTGGGAGGACGAGGAGAATGATGACAAAGACCAGCCAGTCAGAGGCGTGTTTGCCATCAGCCAGAGACCCAGCGTCCTGCTGCAGGGAGGACAGGCTCTCATCACCTTTGAAGAAGAGAAAGGTACAAGTGGCTTCCATGTGAGACAGAAAACATAAAGGATATTTCTCAGGTTTGATGCTGGTAGACCTTACATCCTTCACTTCAGTTACAAAAACACCAAATTCTACCATGTCAGGACAGAACAGAAATGAAAAGCAATTACAAGTTAACTTCCAAAGAGCCATATTGGAAAAAAAATAGCACTGCCATCTGCTGACCACATATGAAAACACATAAACATTCATAAATCTTATTACAGACCTGAATTTGGTATAAAATTAAAGAAGTAACGAGGATAAGTGGGTCACTCAGTTAATTAAATTCTAAACAATTCTAGTGAATTCTAATCAATTAAGTCTTAACATATTTATGAATATGATATATTGGAAATATTTGCTGTTTTAAACTTTTTTTTTTTTTTTTNTTTTTTTTTTTTTTTTAGGTGAAATTGTGGCTACATAATGCCCAGTTTCTATTTCTCAAAATAATGAATGAATTAAATGGTTTTTTTTTTTCATTTTATAAATATTATAAAAATTAAATTTAAACATGACAAGGCCCTATTCTGTGTACAGTCCATAGAAAATGATGCTTTGTGTCATCAAGAGGCTGGACTCAAACGCAGGCACGCCGACAAATGTAGAAAATAGATAAAAAACAATATTTTGGAATGTGGCAAAAAAAAAAAAAAAAAAAAAAATCCAGAAAAGGCAAATTGTCAGGATGAACTTACAGGTCAGCAGACAGGCAGAGCTGATAATGACAGGTCAGGAGGAAAACCGGTGAACCGGCCCAGATCAGGAAACTGGTAACAAGCAAACCTTCAAAAAGGGCTGATGATCACTGAACCAGAGAACAGGAAGCAGGAGCAAAATGAGATGCTGCAACTAAACGTACAAGACCATCTGCTGCCATGCTACATTTACACGCCAACGGAAACGTGACCTGATTCAGAACTTTCACTCACATGTGCCTTGTATCAGATATGTGCCGTGAAGATGTAAATGCAAAAAAAAAAAAAAAAAAAAAGCCACGTGTAATCAGATATTTTCAGATGTGTTTTGGGCCACATGCATATGTGGAAATAAATCAGATAAATAGATCAGAATTTCCTTACCATTCTGACTCCTACTTAACGTTCCTTTATCCACTAGGAATGATGTAAATAAGTTCTGGCATACTGGAGAACCAGCATTTAGAACATTTAGATTGTACAGGCAGTTATTACTGGATAAAGTTAATGGTAAAATAAAATATGATGTCTTGTTCCACATTTGATGTAATTTTGCTGTTTGTATGATCTCTCCTCCAGTGGCGTCTCAGATCCTGAGACTGCCGAAGTGCTCTGTGGCTTGTGAGGACACTCATGTGGATGTGAAGCCAAAAAGGATCAAAATGGATGCCACCGTGCAGTTTGAGGTACTTTCCTGATGCTCTAACATTCCTGACTGTTTTTCCTGTTTTAGCCTGCTTAGGTGGTCGTAATTAAAATGCCTTTTTGATTTGCTCTTTATGTTGTCTTTATGTTTGCTGTGGCTGAATTATAGCAGCAAAGAAGAGGATAAACTTCCTTCACATCATGAGAAAGACTTTATCTCCGGTTATCAGAACAGTTTGTTGCTGTTGATGCTGCTAAATGTGACACAACCAGTGATGTTACATCTGATACCGAAGCTTGAATCAAAATCGCGACGCAGTGACGTCTAAACCACTGCATCGGAGCTTGCGTTGGATCAGCGAAAATCACGTGACTGATGACGTTTGAAGCAGCTGCTGCTTCGTTGCGTCATGAGCGGTGATTTGAAGTGGTCTGAACCAATGAGGCGCCTCTTCTCTGTAAAGTTTACCAAAGCATGCACAACTCTGTGGGTTGTACAAGTGGCATACTACATTGTTCGATATTATGTGTGATTAGAAAACTCCACACCATAAACCAGGACACAACAAACATTAATATAAAATTAATGAAGACAGTTAATGATTTGTGGAAATCTTTACATGGTTGGCCAAGATCTGAATCCATAAACATAGATTTCTTCCCATTCAAAACAATCCAGCTGTGAATAATATTGAATGACAAGGAAAATTTAGTTTCTTGAAAATAATATTATTATAATGACAAAGTACTATATACATAAATGCCATTATGCTAAATCCCCCCATTGTGGAAGGAACAAATGAACTCTCCTTTTGTAACATGTGCTTGAAAACTATTAAGAAATAGTTTTCTGGAGGTTTACAAAAACTCAGTTCTCTGATATATGAATATTTTAGCCCCTTGTTTTCTTTTATTTTTCTTCATGTTTTATCCTGTATATTGTTGCAGTTGATTCTTTGCTTTATAGAGTATATTTCTAATATTTAATTATTTGGAGATGTTGTTCTTTTGTGAAAATCTGCATACATGGTTATGAAAAGTATGAAGCTTGATGATTACAGTAAAAGAAAAAAAAATGATGGTAGTGTGGGAATTGAACCAGTAATCTTCTGTGTGCGCTACTTGTGCCACACTTCTACCTTTGAAATTGTAGCTCTAATGTGCCAGGTCATTTACAATTTATTGGTTTTACCACTAGAGGGCAGTGTTCATTGGTTCATATGCAGCATCGAGTAGTGAACCTATTTCCGACACAGTGTGCCGGAAAGCCTGAATGCTTCAGAAAGCTTCATGTCGCCATCACTAGACACAACCAGTTATTAAGTTTAGGGGGTTATTACTGTTTCACATGGTGATAAAGGTGTTGGAGAGATCTTTTTCCTTCAATAGATGAAATTATCATTTAAAACTGTATTTAGTGTTTACTCAGGCTGTCTTTCTGTTATTTTAAATTTAGTTTAAAGATCTGACATAAAGAAGGGTGACAAATGTGCAAAAATAGAAGAAATCAGGAAGGAGCAGAAATACTGTTTGATGACACTGTATCTGTGCTTGAAATAAGCCCTTCTAACGTTGTTTACCGTTGCCATGGTGATCAGCACAGAGCAGGCTCAACACATAGTTATCATTTCAGGAATTTTTTTTTTTATCAGTGTTCTTTTGTTAAATATCTGTATGCACACTCATAACCTCTGATTCATAGAGGCCATTTTCACTTTTATTTCCATGAGTAACTCCAAAGTCTGACAAAGTGACAGTTGTACCTGCGTTAACGTTTTCAGGCTGTTCTGTTTTGTGAAGTTAGTGTTTCCTCTACGCCAAATCATACCTGCAGCGCTGGTCTGACTTTTTCACTGAGTCTGGAAAACAAGTGCATCTGCTCTGAGTTAAGGCTTTCTTCATTTAGTTTGCTGTATTTACCATGACGTCTCTTCCTGATTCTGTGACTAACCGTAAAACCGACTCTGACCGGAAACACTTCCGTGTGTGCTTGATAAATGTAGGTCCACCTTGATGTCTCCAGAAAGACTGTCCAGTTCTCCAATGCTCCACCTTCAATGTGTGAGGAGCGAATGGAGGATCGTCTGGAAATGAGCTTCTCCAGGCCCAGCAGAGGCGGGGGGGAGGTGGAGAGAGTCCGCTACGACAGGAGCACTGGGACAGGCCAGATCACCTTTCTCCACACTGGAGGTATTTCCTCTGTCTCCAGCAGGATGTTTGTGTTCAGTCCTCTATCTGTTAGGTTATCTCAGTGAAATGTGCTGAGAAACTGACAAGGAACAAGTTATATTTGGTGTTTTTCTGGATCCAGTAGCACCAATATCTGCCACTTTGGCCCAGATTCATAAAATGTAGCTATGATTTACTGCATCACTAAGGGCAAATATCACAACCACGTTCCCTCATTCATAAACGCCTGTTAGCGACATACGTTAGCGTTAGCCTTAAAGAGGCATTACTGTGATATTTCCTTATTTACATGTGGTGGTAGTTATTCATAAAACAAACCCACACGCTAACATTAAGGCCTGCTTCATTCTGGCGGTAAATTTCAGCAGTATGAAATCTGGACGATGTTTAAAGTGTATTTTCCTCACGCGTTAGTGATCAATAACTTTGATAGATAAACTCACTCAGCTGATCAGTCAGTTTTTAAATGGTGAGTTTTGACCTGATCTCATCTCACGTTCTCGTGGCGCTCTGCTTCACCTGCTGCTGTACATGTCTGAGTTCCTCACACACACACACACACACACACATGCACATACACGCAGCACAATCACACTACAGAGGTTAAAATACACATTTTCCTGTTATTTTAGCATCAGTCTTTTAAACGAGGATCTCTAAAGCAGAATGTGTGTTTCCTTTNTTTCCTGTTATTTTAGCATCAGTCTTTTAAACGAGGATCTCTAAAGCAGAATGTGTGTTTCCTTTAACACCAGATGAATCAGGATAAATGGCGGCTGATAAATATGAGCAGGCTCATTAACGTGCTGATCTTCATCAGCTCTTACCTGTCACACCTCANATAAATATGAGCAGGCTCATTAACGTGCTGATCTTCATCAGCTCTTACCTGTCACACCTCACAGCAATGCTGCTTCATGGGACAGCGGTGCAAAAGTTTTTTTTGAGTGAGCTTCAATTATCACGGCGCACATTAAGGCAATGAGGTTCCTGGGCTCACTCTCAGAGACAGGGTGAGAAGCTCGGACATCCGGGAGGGACTCGGAGTAGAGCCACTGCTCCTCCGCATTGAAAGGAGTCAGTTGAGGTGGTTTGGGCATCTAGTAAGGATGCCCCCTGGTCGACTCCCTAGGGAGGTCTTCCAGGCATGTCCAACTGGGAAGAGGCCCCAGGGAAGACCCAGGACATGCTGGAGGGATTACATCTCCCGGCTGACCTGGGAATGCCTCGGAGTCCCCCAGGAGGAGTTAGAGGGCCTGGCCAGGGACAGGGAAGTGTGGGTCAGTCTGCTTAGTCTGCTGCCACCGCGATCCGGACCCGGATAAGCGGAAGATAATGGATGGATGGACATTAAGGCAACGCTACACTCCTTATTGCTGTTTTTTATGAATCTGAGTCATTACATTTTGTGTCTTACCTCCTTAACTGTGAAGTGTGGCAGCAAACTTTGTTATGTCCTGGATTCTGTACACTGTAAATCCGAATTAGTTCAATCTACTCAAAATATTTGTGGAAACCGATTACCTACAAAAAAAAACTGAGTTTCCAAATTTAATAATTATACTTTCATTCAATTCAATAAAATTGAGTTTACTGTGCTCAAGTAATTTACTTAATCCTGAATTAAATATCTTTGGTTGCATACTGATATACTTTGCTATTGCTACTTAAATAAACCAAGTTAAACCAAGTCATTTGTTTTAAGTTTAAATCAATTAAAACTAAAATTATTTAAAAACAGGTTCAGAATCACGGTTACCCAAAAATGCATTTTATTACTTTTGTTTTTTTTTTAAATTTAACCTTTATGCAGGGCATCTCACTGAGCATCGAATGCTCTTTTGTGGGAACACCCTGCTCACACACCTATCAGTGTGTGAAGAGTGTAGAGGAAGACTTCTCAGCGAACAAAATGAAACTCTTTGCTCAGTGAAAAGTCCCTCATTTAAAGCTTATTAAAGCTTCAACAACAAGAGGGTGATATAATCAGAAACTGACAGCAGAATGTAGCAGGGAGGTCACTAACAGAAAACACACTCTCTGAAGATTACACACCAAAAAGTAGAAAGCATTTCAAATGTAACTCAAACTGCTACAGCAACAAATAAACTTACACAAAGCTACAACATTCACAAAAAGGATTATAACAGATATTTCCAACAGAAATATTTCCAACAGAACTAAAACTCAAAGCGTGTAACAATGCTGCAAGGCATGCTGGGAGAATCAGAGCAGAGTCACGTGTGTCATTTAACTCAAAACAACTGAGTCATTAGTACTCTAAACCAGCCTAAACTCCTGGAATAGTTGACAGTACTTAAAGATTCTTGAAGATTTTAAGTTGTATTAACTTTTGCAGGGTTTTTGAGTATTCCTTACTCAGTGTTTGAGTAGTTTGTACTATTGGGATTTACAGTGTAGTACAGAGCCACCACATTTATTCTGAAACAGATGGTATGTAATGTATGTGGTATATACCATTTTGCTTAAATACAAATTATTGTAGGTATTACCTGTTTGTTGAAGTGCCAGAACTCATGAGTGAATTGTAGAATTGCAATTGTAGGTGAGCAATATCATGAAATCTGAAGGTATTTTTGTGATAATGGTACTGAAGACGATATGAACACTGAACAACATTGTCATGGTGATTTTAGAAGTAAACAATACTACAAACTGTACCAACATAGTAAAAACGAATCAGTGCATAAAAGTAGAAACAGTAGATTTGTGTCCTTCAGTAAAAGTAGAAATAACTAAATCCTGTAATATTTTATCTTGAAACAGTAACTCAGATTAGCTTTAGCTGCTCGTCTTCAGTGGTTATAAAACATAAATAAAGTGACTGATGATGTCATCAGAGCAGCAGGCGCTGACCCATTACTTCAGGGTAACTTGTGATATGACAGATTTTTATCATATACAAAATTATGCCTGTATTATAACTGCAGTCAAATTCAGATGACTTCTGCATTTTATTTAGAATAGCACGCCACCAAGATGGCAGCATCTACTGTACAGTCCAGAAATTATGGCCCTTTATTTCCAGTGGATACCAATGGTTTTGTATGTTTGATTCCAATAAATACAACCTACATACACGTTACATTACTGACAAATATTTCCCAAAATATACTACTGGGGAGGTAAATATTAGAATTGTTTTTCCTACCTTCCAGACTGCCGTTGCTTTCAGTTCATTCTAGTATGTTATAAAAATCAACTTGGAAATGTTTGAGATAAATAATCCATCACAGTGAATACAATGGTTAAATTTTTTGTTGAGGTAATTTTATTTAACCAATCCACACATGGAAGGAAAATGTATGCCTCCGCCAGGGAATATAGTCCCAGGAGAAGATGGCTTTTACTGAGAAATTAAAAATGGCCATGCCTTTTAATTCAGCATGCTAGCAGGAAAAATGCTGAATTTTAAGGTGGTGTAACACCTGAACATTTAATTTTGAAAGGATAGGAGATTTGGCAAAATAACAGAAAAATTAAAATATGGTTTTAATTTTGGAAAATGATTGGCAGTAATAGAACGTGTGTCAAGCAGTGTTTATTAGGCTTAAACATGCAAAATCCCTAGGTATGGTTCTTTAAGCATGACTTAAGTGTATGTATGTAATGTTAATACTGGACAGTTTATTAAAGAAAAAAAAAAGGTAAATATGATCACATTACAGTTATGCTGTAAATCCCAGCGAGGCTGGACAGATTAAGAAGCATGTTCCATAAATCCAATCCCACCGCCCTTTACTCATCAAAACTGATCCGTTCAAGGCTCAATCTATAGTACAAAATGATCAGTGTATCATATGACACTGAAACATACATGAACATAAATCGCCTCACTCCTGTTTTGGGAACTGTTGACCTGGTAGAATAGAACAGAGGGGTTCTACTTAGGGCCAAACGGGGCATTGGAAGGATTTATACAAGGTAAATTTGATGTTCTTTTAAAGAATTATTTAGAAGGATTGGCTTACCAAGTAAACATTTTTCTCACTTTCTACAAATATGAAAAATGAGCTATGATCTCCCAGCCTTCTGCTTCCAAGTATTAATGATTTCATATTGTGATTATAAGATTTTCTTCAAAGACGTTTTAAAAGAATGGAAGCAAGACCTAACTGGAAGACCTAACTTCTAGAGCAGTCATCTTCAAAGTCCAGACTCCAGTTCTGATCCGGACCGAACCGCAACTGTCTCTAGACTCTGTGCAAATTATACTTTTCATATGTATTATTAGTATTATCTGGAAGACATCGCTGTGACGCAACGAGTCGAAAGTTTCCATTTTCTCCTCTGCAAAGCGAAATGTAATGTCTGACCGCTCCACTGTGTGAGAATGTCTCTCTGCTTTGGTTTGGTCCAGTCATATTCAGCATCCCGTCATCTCCATGACAACGATGGGTTGACACAGCGTTGGGCTCACTAAGAGTTAACAGCACAGCTAGTTTCATTATTTCATCAATTCCTCCTCGTGGATAATTCATAATTGATGGATAGTTCAACAAGACAATGACCCACTACACACAAGTAAATTAACAACAGACTGGTGTAAAAAGAAGAAGACAGATTCATGTTTTGGCACGTCCAGGTCAGAGTCCAGACTTTCTTCCAACATAGATCTGCTGCCTGACCTGACGATGGCTGAAGAACTAGAAGTAATTTGCAGGCAGAATGTGAATGATTAACAATGCTGTGATTGTATGCATGTTAAATTCCTGCCTCTATTTTCACTAAACTTTTTTTTCCATATGTGTAGTTGCTGAGGGGCTGGCCATGACAGGAAGTTACCGCGTGGATCTGGATTCAGAGGTGAATGTGCAGGTTGGGCCTGTTTACACTTACCAGCTACGCATGTTTCAGGTGAGATACAAACACCTTCACAAATTAGCTTTTTATCCAAACCGTCTCATTATAGTTTACATGGCAAACTCTTTACTGCTGTGTAGCTTCAGGATTAGCCTAGCTCTGCAAAAAGACTGGAAGCATGGGGAAACTGCTAGCCTACAATGGACATTTAAGCTGGGTGCTTTCAGATCATATGCCTGAAAAGACCATACCACCCATTTAGCATGTTTGAGCCTAATATATTCAATTTTCATACATGTTACGTTACTGACAATCATTTCCCAAAGAAAAAAACTGTATTTCAGCTTTCCTGATATTTTGCTAAATCTCTTAATCTTTCAAAATCAAACTGATACACCCACCTTAAAAATCCATGTTTCTCCTGCTAATAGTTACACAGCCTTATGAAGTCATGGTCCTTTAAATTTTTCCATAAACGCAGGTCTTCTTTTGGGACTATATTTGGCGGTGGAGGCATACATTCACTCCACGCTTTTTATTGAGCTTAAACATTAAAATTATGTAACTTCTAAAAAAACCTGAATACACGTCTTGTTGGTGATGATGGATTACCTATCCCAAGAACGTTTCAAGTATCAACAAGTTGATTTTAATAGCAGAATGAACTGAAACCAATGGAGGTCTGGAAGGTAGGAAAAACATTTTTAATTCACCGTTCCAGAATATGCTTTGGGAAATGATTGTCAGTAATGTTACGTGTATGAAAATTGAATATATTAGGCTCAAACATGCAAAATGGGTGGTATAGTCCTTTAATAATAATCTTCTCATCTGACTATGGGTACAATGATGAACTACATAACCCAAAACTATTCCTTCTCAAAACAACAAACAAGAAAAGCGGTGATGCAGCAGGTGACATTTGTGGCTTTATTTCAGACCTTCTGTGGCACACCAAAGCGTACTATCATCCTGGATGATATTGAGGACGCGGAGGACGAGGAGGACCTGCAGGACCACCTGGAGATCCACTTCCAGAAGCCCAGCAACTACGGTGGTGAGATCGACAGCATCAAGTATGTCTCGAGGGGAAAGACTCTGCAGGCAGTGTTCTGTGAGGACATGGCTGAAATGGAAGCCTAAACCTCCTGCAGCCTCCAGAGCGTCATTCACACCAAACACACTTCCTCCTTCTCTGCTTCTAACGTACTAACACAAATCATGAATCATCATTTTCATATTCAATAATGGGAATTTCTTGTGGAGACAAAATTAAATTAAAGTTTGTTGGTTTAGCTGGTATCCTCTCAGCTGTGTGTGTGCATGTGTGTGGTATTTCCTCCTGTGAAAGCTCCTGCTCAAACACATTTACGCTGGTTGTTTTTTATTTTCAGTTGGATCTTCTTTGGTCTGATCCAGACATCGTGCACTTTGCAATCAAAGTAAAACGGAATCTGTGCATAGCGCTGCACTGGTTATAGCCGCATCATGGAAACAAAGCTGGGTTCAAATAACAACAAGGGTGTGTGTTGTTAATAAATCAATAAAAAGACATGTCATAATTATGGCTTATGTTTTTTGATGAAATGTTCTGCATTCACTGCGCACAGACACACTGGATGTCTGTTGTTAGCCCTGTGTTGCATGGCATTGCCATATGGCAACAATTACTTTATCTCAATTTTACTATAAGGCAGTAATATAAAATCCATGTTTTACTGTTTAGTTGTGAAAAATGGGGGGAGGGGGGGCTTTTACTTTGAAAGACAAATAATTTATAACATCACATGACAAGGAAATCCTGTTTGCGTCTTCTTTTTCCATGGACATGTGACAGAGAAGAACATGATCTGAGGCCAGTTCTTCAATATTTAGGCAAAATTCCTTCAAGAAAAAAATTGAAATACTATCTAGGGTCAGTTAACTTTTAACTTTCATCATTAAAACCAGTTTAGATTTGATAAGTTTTTTGTAAAGTGGTAAAATTAATTTGTTGCCATATGGCAGCAATATGTGAATATGGAAGTGATCTGCGTGCATCATCCTATTGGACTGTAACTGACTTACAGCAGCAGGTACTCTGGGACTATGTTTGCAACTTTTGGTTTCATTTAAAAGGGAGGAAAAAAAACCCCATTATTTTTATTTTGTAATTTCAGACATTTTGCAACTAATGTATAATCAGGATTATAAATTACACCCTGGAAATCATAGTTTTAACAGAAGGAATTAATTATATGTTGGTTGACTTTTGTGTTCATTTCTATCAATAAATCCATACAGTATTTTTTTTCTTAGAAGATAACACATTGTAGATGGTTTACAGGTGGCAAATTCATTGTGATAAATAGTCCACATAGCACGGTAATAAGAATCATAGCTAGCATTTTGTGCTATTTTTGACAGTATAGCCAGTTTACATATGCTGCTTTCATCCACAGAACATGCAAGCAGCTTCTGATATTGACTGAATGATATTGAATAAGAATGATTAAATGAAATTACATAGCAAATACTGTAAATCTGTTTTTGATCAAGAAAAGGATACAGCCTGCCGTACCAATTATTACATTATTACAGGTGTATGTAACGAGCTTATTATGATGTTATTACTACCATACGTTCCAAATAACAATTATATTCATATTTAATAATAATTAATAATTATTAATTAATTAATATTAATTAATTCATAATTAATCATATTTAACTGTGTAAACACTGGTTTATATGTAACTGGTTTATATGTAACGAGCTTATTATGATGTTATTACTACCATACGTTCCAAATAACAATTATATTCATATTTAATAATAATTAATAATTAATTAATTAATAATAATTAATTCATAATTAATCATATTTAACTGTGTAAACACTGGTTTATACATTTCATTAAGTAGAAGTAGGATTTCTTTAGTCTTGTTTTAAATAAAAAGTTGTTTTTAGAGAAAAATTGGATTTTATGGTACTTTCCACTTTCCGGTTTTGAAGCGTGTCTACGGCGCTATAGCTGAACATCAGTCTGACCACCATGTCAGCTTTCCTGCCTTCTACAGCAGCAGTTCAGGTTTCTGCCAGCAGGCTGTGCACAGCCAATGTTACAAACATTTAGACAGGATGGTGTTTCACATGTATCTAAACTGTAAGATTTGAAATTGCCATCCCTAGTTATTAATATCCATTATTAGTTGTAACGGCAGCGTGTTGGATTTTGAATTGATCCGTTTCTGATGTTGGTGTTTTCAGCTTTCACAGGTTTGGAGAGATGAAGGCCACGTCATTTTGCAGAAGACGCAGTCAGTCCCTGTCTCCTTTAAAATGTTTTGCTGTTCTCAGTGAAAAGCCAAAGAATGCAGGTCCTCCTTGTCCTCGTCCTCCTCGTCCTAGAACTTATTACTGTATTTTGATTCTGAATTGTGGAAAGTTGTTTGATAAAATTCCACTTTCTCCTGATGAGAGATTTTTACCACATCCACAGCCAAGATAAACGTCTCAGGCACACGGAAACCATAAAGTCAGAAAAATATCTAAATTTGACTGAATTTACATGATCTAGAAAATTGTCTAAAAATATAGTATATTAGTAATGTTGACAGGCTACGTAACCATAGCAACACCTGGAACAGCAGCATACTCACTAACAGTCAACAATGTTTTGCCTCCAAAAAACATGAATAACGTGTGTGTGTGTGTGTGTGTGTGTGTGTGAGAGAGAGAGAGAGAGACAGATTGTTTTTGNTGTGTGTGTGTGTGTGTGTGTGTGTGTGAGAGAGAGAGAGAGAGACAGATTGTTTTTGTGGATGTATCACCTGAACATTCGATTTTGAAAGATTAGTGGATTTAAAAAAAAAACAAACAGGTAAACTAAGACAGTTTTATGCTTTGGAAATTGATTATCAGTAATGTAACATGTGGGTAGAATTTATTAGGCAACACATGCAAAATCGCTGGTATAGTCCTTTAATGTCTCTCTCTACTTAAAACTAAATCTTTTACCACACTGAGAACAGTGAGCTATGTGTCACAGTTCTGCATGTCTGGTCAGCCACTCACCTGCCATTTCTGCATGCCTGGTCTTCAGCTA